>APFE031416696.1:0-10769 GCA_000404065.3 Pinus taeda | reverse complement strand
TGTTTTGTTTGAAAGGTTTGGTTGATTTGAGTGTTATAATTCCATTGGGCTATGGAGTCTGTAAACTAAAACTGGAATTTGTTCATTAATTTTTAAAGGAGTTCTCACAGGGCAAGATAGGTTGCAATAAATGGATCTTTTCAGAGTAAAAAAGGATGGTGGAAAAGAAGAAGTGTAAGGTTCAGTAGAGAACAAAGAACAATTAAGAATTATTCATCCCGACTTCAGTAGAAAACATTAAAATTAACAAAAACCAAAATAGGGCGCTCTTGATAATGAATCATACTTATCACAGTTTATGTTGATTAATTTAGCTTTAGAAAAAATAGAGAAAAGAAATAACAGTGTTTAAACAAATAAAGACAAGAAACAAATCACCATTCAAGACACCACATGAATCCTGTAAAAGGTCCCTATATTATTGATGCTCCAGTGCTTCAAAATCACAATATGTAGTGGAAATTACATTCGGAAATCAACACTAATACTTCAAAAAGTGAAGTATTTATAATAAAATTTGCAATAATGCTTTACAAAATTGTTTTCAAACAGAAAGTGTATTATTATCCTAATTACAAACTAATGTCATCTAATCCTAGAAAAAGAATAGGCAACATAGGCTATTGAGGAAAGCGGTGGCCCTGTTTGGGTAGTTTCTGTTGATGAGTCATTCAAAACAGAATGCGATGTTGAACTGAATATTGCGTTGGCTATTGCGCTGGAAGAATCTTTCACTTCTCTTGAGTTACTGCTTAGTCCAGTAAATCAAGTAACTCTTCCCATCTCTTTTCATCCGCACTGTTAAGTTTGTCACCCTGCGGTATATTTCATCTTTCATCGAATAATTATTTTCAACCTTAGACAACTTCCTTCTTGCAAAGACTATAGGGTGATCCAATTCTCCCTCACTGGCCTGTGTCAGCGTTGCTCCCAACGCAATACATGATGCATCCACATGCACATGAAATTCCTTCTTCTAATCTGGGAAGACTAGGATCGGTGAGGTAACCATTTTATTCTTTAATATATCTAGACTCCATTGACATTCTTCATCCCAACAGAATGTAGCATCCTTCTTTAGCAACTTTTCCATTGGTGCGGTAATTTGGGCATAACTCTTGATGAACTTCCGATAGTATCCAGTATGACCCAGTATTGTGCACAGCTATTTGACACCCATTGGCACCTCCAGATTGATAATAACCACAAGCTTAGTTGGGTCCACCATTAGTCCTTGCCTACATACCACATGACCCATCAAGATTCTTAAAGGAACGTAGAGCAAACATTTATTCAATTTTAGAGCAATATGATAGCTCGAGCATGTATCTAGCATCAAGCGTAAACTAGCTGCATGGCGCTTTACTAGTCAAAACACTATCCAATCATCAAAATATACCTCTAAAAACTTGTGAATGAATTCCTTGAATGACATGATGACTACTCATGAAAAGATATCCTGTGCATTCTAAAGTCCAAAAGGCATTACAGTATACTGGAAACATCCCCATTCGGTCACGAAGGTTGTCTTAGTCCTATCTTTAGGTGCGATCTTTATTTGATGGTACCAAAAGAACCCATCAATAAACAAATATGCTTCCTATCCTCCTAAGTTATCGAGTACTTCATTTGTGAATGGTGTTGTAAAAGGATCATGCATGCAAGCATCATTGAACTCCCTGAGATCTATACATATCCTTATTTCATCCTTCTTCTTCTTTTACTGAACCACCATTCTTCTCACCTAATCAGATTCCTCTACTGGTTCAACAATACCTGCTACAAGCATTTTATCCAACTCTAAGTGGACCTTTTCTTTATACTTTTGATTAAGGCAATAGGGCCTTTGCTTAATTGGCTTTTCATCCAGCTTCAACATAATTTTCATAACACCAAAGTCCTCTATTATCCCTTTCAAGTCTGAAAACTTCGTAGGGAACAAATCTTGATACTTGCGGAGCAACTCAGCGACCTTATCTATGTGGCATCATCCCAGTAGTCCCCAATCTTTGCAAATTTCGGCTCCGCGTCTATGCCAATGTTCACTTGTCTAGTCTTCAGTGGCGCAGTGATATCTGGATTCTTTATTTGTGGCCCCTCAACTTCGCGGTGACCTTCTGTCTCTGGGATATTAATGTTCCTCGGATCCTCGTCTTCTTCTTTAGTGGTCACATTGTAGCACTCCAGTGCATGGCGCAGCTGGGTGGTCCAATCTAGTTGAATCAAATCCAGGGGATCCCACGGTATTCTGAAGATATATGCCTTGACCTCTTGCAAAGCCTCATCAATACATTCAAATCCATCCTCAAAGTTGAATGTCATCAAGAATCCCTATCGCAACGTCCCATTCTTCAGTGCCATTGTGGAGCTCTATTTCCAAGTACCAATTCATTGGTATTACATCCAAAGTATGACGGAACAAATGTACCCACTCAGGTTGTGGCTCTGCTACATAAGCCTGAGTCCATTTTTCCAAATGATTGCGCGGATCATTCCTTCCATCATATTTCTCTGGTAGCCGGACTTTTGGGCGACCAAACAGTAATCTCATAATTTTTCTATACACGCGTCAGTGTTCAAAACTGTCTTTGTGCGTACCCCACCATCTTGCAAGCGTGGCACGCAGTGCCAAATTCAAGGCTTGGAAGCGATGCTTTTCTGGTACTTCCCTCTCAAATGCATCCAAAAATTTATCAACATCAGTTAAACCATCATAATAAGGCAAACTTCTTACCTCTGACGATACACATCGCAACGATTTAATCATCATGACACGGCGCAATGTAGATACTTCGTGCAATCGATTCTTCCAGTGTTCCAACTCCTCATCTGAATTTGATGTGCAGGAACTTTCGCAGTCCCATGAAATATGTCCATCAGTTGTCAGATTCACCCAATCTTGATCTCGCATCGTTTTCTTATAAATCTAGTCCAAATCATCATCACTTTCATAATCGCAGACTAGTTCAGTATAGCGCAGTCCTTTTGCAGGGTCGAAGGGTACTACTACGTGGAGAAATTTTCTTTCAAATGACATCATCTGCTTCTTCAAATTGATCACCCCATTCATGTCAATGGCCCAATCAATCCCAAGGAGCACAGGATAGGGATTGTTGTCATCCACAATCTCTATCACCTCAAAATTGGCTAACGCACTCGCACCTTCAATATCTACCGTTACTCCTTGCAATATTTGTAGGTTTTAACCCCTTACAGAAATTACCTGCATACAAATTCTAAAAAACAAAAAATAAACAATGCCGAGAGCATAACACATATACACAGATATTTTCCCCTGGATCCCAAAATCGGGACTACTAGATTGATTTTTCATTATGTTCCTTTTAATGTTAGAATACATATTTATACATGTCGAAGCATCCAATACCATGGACCAAAAACCATCGCGCCTGAAACCATGTGCAAAAACCATGCACAAAACCATAGGTAGATCCACCCACCTAATATAGGGTCCAAAAATAATTTCCTCGGGGCGTTGCCCCAAACCCCGTAGAGGGGTGCTAACCAGCCCCATCAAACCCCCTATGACACCCCCGCTGCGCATTAGTGCAATGAATGGAGGGCTTCGCCCCACCTCTAACCCCCCAATTTAACTAGGGGTGCTACTCATGGAAAGAATATAACACAACCCAAAATTCTCCCACTTGTTGTTTTATTTCCACGGGGGGCCACAGGAGACTTAGTCATTTATCCATCCCTGCAACACCCATTGTTTCTCTACACCAAGAGAACTTCTCAGAGCTCACATATTTTGTCAATGTATCTGCAGTATTCTTCAGAGAGTACACCTTTACCAGCAACACCTTTTTGTCTTCTATCATATCCCTCACAAAGTGATATTGAACATAAATGTGCTTTGTCTTTGAAGGGTAAGTAGGGTTCTTTGCCAAGAAAATTGCACTTTGGCTGTCACAGTCTATCCTTATAGATCCTTGTACTAACCCCATACTTGAACACAATATTTGCAACCAAACTTCTTCCTTTCTTGCATGAGTGGTTACCATGTATTCTACCTCTGTAGTTGATAGTGCAACTACAGATTTTTTCTTACTCATCCAACTGACTGCACCTCCAAATAGGTTAAAAACATACCCACTTGTAGATCTTCTTTGATCCAGATCTCCATCCCAATCTGCATCAACAAAACCACGAATATCTAAAACTCTGTCCAATCCTGGTCTTTTTTGGTAGCACAAACCATAATCACTAGTGCCACACAAATTCTTGAAAACCCGCTTTACTGTTGTCCAATGCTTCTTCCCTAGTTTTGACATAAACCTTCTCAATACTCCCACTCCACGTGCAATGTCTGGTCTAGTACAGACCATCGCATACATCAAGCTAACGACTACACTTGCATATGGAACACGAGACATGTCATCTTCCTCTTCTTGTGTCTTGGGACATTGTTCAGCATATAACTTTACACCTACAGGAATAGGAACCTTCACCGGTTTACTATCTTGCATGTTAAACCTCAGCAGTATTATTTCGACATACTTCCTTTGGTTTAACTAGCACTTCCTCTTTGTCGTATCTCTTTTAATTTCCATGCCCAAAATATAGTTTGCAGCACCAAGATCTTTCATGTCGAATTTGGAGGAGAATTGGATCTTCAAATCTTGGATAATTTCTTTGTCATTTCCAACTAGCAACATATGATCCACATACAAGACCAAATAAATAACACGGTCACCAATTAATTTAAAATACACACAGTGATCTGCTTTGCTTCTGGTGAAGCCAAGTCCCTGTATAAATGCATCAAATTTTTTATGCCACATCCTTGGTGATTGTTTTAACCCATACAGAGACTTTTTTAAATTGCATGCTAGTTCTTTCTTACCCTTCACTGCAAAACCTTCAGGTTGCTTCATGTAGATCTCTTCTTCCAAATCCCATGAAGAAACGTTATCTTCACATACATCTGTTCTACCTCAAAATCAAGAGAAGCAACAACACATAAAAGTAATCTAATAGAAGCTAGCTTGGCAACATGAGAAAAAAATATCACCAAAATCAAGTCCTGGCACCTGGGAATAACCTTTTGCTACCAACCAAGCTTTGTATTTCTCCACCTTTCCTTCTGCATTTCTCTTCTTCTTGAACACCCATTTGCTTCCAATGGGTTTCCTTCCAGCCGGCAACTCCACCAAATCCCAAGCCTCCTTTTGTGCCAAAGATGCCATTTCATCAACCATGGCCGCTTTCCAGAGTTTTCCATCCTCTGAATCTACTGCTTCCTTCAGAGTTCTGGGATCATCATCAGTAATAGATAAAGAAAAATTTGAACAGAAAGCAGATGGACTATGCCTTTCTGGCTGCCTTCTTTCTTGAACTGATCTTCTCACAACTGGAGTTTTTGGCTCTTCATCTTCTGATTCCTCTTTTTTTGTAGAGTCTGATTCTTCCACCTTAAGCTCAAACTCCATCTTCTCAGGTTCCTTTGGTTGGAAATCATGTTTAATAACATCTTTCACCTCTCTGAATACCACATTTCAGTTGTACGTAAGCTTCCTTATTAATGGGTTCCAAAGCTTATAACCCTTTAAACCATCCTTATACCCAATAAATATGCACTTTTTAGATTTACTATCCAACTTTGTTCTTTTCTCCTTAGGAGCAAGTACATATGCATCACATCCAAATACCCTCAGATGTGAAAGAGAGGGTTTCTTACTAGTCCATATCTCTTGTGGAGTCTTATCCTCCAACGCTGATGAAGGAGATCTGTTGACCAAGGTAAATGGTTGTCTCCACTGCCTCTGCCTAGAATTCTTGTCCTAACCCAGCACCACTGAGCATGCTTCTTGCCATTTCCATCAACGTCATGTTCTTTCTTTTCGCAACTCCATTTTTCTCAAGTGTGTATGGAGTATTCTTCTATTGTGCTATACCATGCTTTTTACAGAATTCTTCAAATTCCTTATTAGAAAATTCTCCACCATTATCTGTCCTTAGCACCTTTATCTTCTTCTCTATGTGGTTTTCCACTAGAGCCTTAAATTCTTTAAACTTGTCAAAGAATTCAAATTTCTTCTTAAGGAAATATATCCATGTATTCCTTGAGAAGTCATCTATAAATGATACATAGTACATAGACTTAGCCAATGATGGAACCTTCACAGGTCCAATCACATCACTGTGCACAAGCTCTAATATATGTTTTGCCCTCTTACCACCAAAGGGGAAGCTCACCCGATTATGCTTCCCATATACACAATTTTCACATAAATCAAAATCCAGAGAGCTATTAGTCATACCTTCTACCATCCCTTTACCATGAAGTATTCAAAGGCCCTTCTCTCCAATATGTCCAAGAATTTGATGTCATAGCATGGTCTTTTCTCCAAAGACCACTAGATTTTCTACTCCACTTTCAGGAACCACAGAACTATTGCACCCATCAATAATAGTGTTACCTTGAAACTTGTACAGATTTCCAATCCGAACTCCCCGCATCAATACCAATGCTCCCCGAACCATATTGTAGATATCTTTCTCAAACACTGTTTTTACACCTGCATCATCCAATTTGCTTATAGAAACTTGATTTCTAGCTAATTAAGGAATATGCAGAACACATGGAAGTGTTATAATCCTTCCACCTTGCAAATTCAACTTGACTATATTGCGACCAACTATTCTAGCCTTCCTGTCATCCCCCAAGAAGACATCACTACCATCATATCTCTCATACTCACAGAACCACTCTCAATGGGGAGTGAGTGAAAGGATGCACCTGAGTCAATCAACCATTCTTTGTGATCTACATGTGTACTTGAAGAAGCCAAGTACACATCCCAACCTTCATCTGGGGTGGTTTTTGCCTCTACAGAATGAGCATCATCAGATCCCTTTCCTTTTTTAGGAGATTTAGATTTACAGTCCCTTTTGTAGTGCCCTTCCTTTCCACATTTCCAGCACACATTTACAAATTTTCCTAGATATTTATATCTCCCTCTAGATTTAGATCTCCCACTCGATGAATTATTTTATTTTTGTTCTGGGACTTCCTCGTACAAACACGACATCACCATTCTAGCTCTCCATATTTTTCCATGTCATTTCCTCTGTCAGCAAGGATGAGACTATTTCATCAAACTGCAAGGTAGTTGCATCGCTACCTATTGCAATAACAAACTATCACATGAATCTGGTAGAGAACACAACAAACTAATGCACTTATCTTCATCTGAAATTTTAATATCAACATACAATAACTGGCTTACCACAGTATTAAATGTGTTCAAATGCTCTGTCACCGAGTCTACATCTTTCATCCTCAGGTTATACATATTTTTCTGTAGGAACACTTTATTCACCAGAGACTTAGATTGGTATATTCATCTTTTTCCGTAGGAACAGTTTATTCACCAGAGACTTGGATTGTTACAAAGTCTCTAACTTGTCCCACAAAGCCTTCACCGTAGCTTCTCCTTATACATTCAGCAATACTAAATCTTAGACACACAATCGTATTGTGCTCTTTGCATTTCAATCCAACTTCTTCCATTCTTTATCCAACACTTTCGTTGGTTTAGTACCTAGATCTACTGCAAGCCACTGATCTTTATCCACCAACAGATCCTCCATCTTGAGTTTCCACAACTCAAAACTCTAAACATTAAATTTCTTGATCTATATATTTCCACTGCTCGCCATATTCTTTCACTACAAGAATCGATCCCATAGATCTCCCACTAAACAAGGTCTACCACAGACCCGAACAAAACCACTCAGCAACAAAGGCGTCCCCTTGAAGCCAAAACAACTTTGATACCAAATGTAGGTTTTAACTCCATACATAAATTACCTGCATACAAATTCTAAAAAATAGAAAATAAACAATGGCGAGAGCATAACACATAAAACACATATACACAGAGATTTTCCCTTGGATCCCAAAACCAGGACTACCAGATTGATTTTTCATTATATTCTTTTCAATGTTACAATACATATTTATACATACTGAATCATCGAATACCATGGACCGAAAACCATCACGCCCAAACCATGGACCAAAAACCATCGTGCCCAAACCATGGACCAAAAACCATCAGAGACCATTGTAGCGCAGGTCTCCCCATTCTCTCCCACGTCTGTTTAGGCAAAACATTCACATCTCATCCTAGATCTTGAATAACTTGATCCATCTCATACTCTCCTATCTGCGCAGTGACCCTCATCTCATGCCCTGTTATTGCCTTATGCTTACCAATTTTCCTAACTACACGCAGTCCCTCAACAACATTCTCCTTTCTGGCACACTTATTTATTAGTTCCTGTTGTGATGCAAGAAAGTGTTCCCTCTGCGGACAAAGGCAACCCTTCTAGCCCTAGAGTGGGTCTAGTCACAAACAAGGACAGACCAACAATAGCTTTCCTTAAACAGTCAAAGTTGGAGGCCTACCTCAACCAGTGGTCGATGGAGTTCCGTTGCACTGCTCTAGCTTTCACTTCCTTCTCCTCAATGAGTGATCAATCCTAAAACAAAGCAAAGGAAATACAATAAAGCATGTAACCGGAAACAACAATGAACTATTTACTCACAAAGTCAAGGAGTCATGAGCTATCAAGTACATTACATACAAGACATAGGAAAACATCATTGAGTGCATTAATAATGAAATAGGAGTAATATTACAACCAAAGTCTTGACGTCACAAGCCTTCTCAGAGGGATCCAGCCAGCATGTTCTTCAAGCATTCACTCTTTGAAGATGGATCTCCCAACATACAAAGGTCTCTCTCTCACTCACAAGTTTTGCATGAAATCAATGGCACTTCACAACCTTCCCCAAGCTATCAACACTCTCACACTTATCACACTCACACCAGCTATCTATCAAAAGCACTAACGACACTGCTCAATCCAAGAATTTTAAAACTACCAACTAGCTGATCATATCAAAAGTGAGTGTTTAAATAGGAGAAGGAGTCTCCATGAAAGGTGGAAGAGAGAGATTATCACCAAGGAAAGTAGCACAATTGACGGAACTTCCATGCCAGGGAAGGAAGTGTGACACAACCTATGCCAACAACCAGGTCTGGAGTCATCCAGAAGGCCAACTGTTGGAACAAATTTGCCCAATCTGGATCATCGCAGGTACATAACTGAACTTCAGCGCTGACATCGCTAGTGAGCAATCTAGCTATTCAGATCATTGCTAAATATAACAAATAGCCCCGCACTAGCGGATGAAATTGGGCCATCGTGGAAATCAGATGTACTTATGCGCTGGTAGTGCGACTGGACTGTTTAGGAGCGTCTTTCAGCGTGTTTATTAAGCCCATAGTTGCGATGAGGCAGATAACTTAGGAAAAGTGAGTCAATTGGCAGCATAAGAGAGCATTTTTTCAACATGAGCATGTTTGACTTGGACACATGAAACAATAGATGGACTGGGAGTGAAGGCAGTGAAAAATTGTTGTGTAACAGATGCCCCCTAAAGTATGAATCCCGAGAGAGTGGGAGGGGTGAAATGCTTTACAAAACTGACTGAGCTGGAACACCATCTGGAAGAACCTGTAGGTGCAAGTACAACTGATATCGTTGATAGTGAACTACATGTAGTCTAGGCATGGACGCAGCCATCCAAAAGATATATGAACTAGATCTGTGGTATGGACGCAGCCATCCAGCTAATAAGACCATGATAATGATAAAGGTATGGTTGCAGCCACCCATGAAGACTCAGGTATGGTCGCAACCATCCATCAATGAGTCATGTAATCACGAACCAATCCACGCAACCTGAACATATGTGATCTGAGTTTGAGGTCTTGAACCCAAACAATCATAGTACAAATTCTAACATGTGAATAGAGGTGCTAAAGTTGAGCATGATAGAAAATCGCTTGATTACCAGTCGATGATGTAAATCGTTAACAAGCACAAGAGAAACCACCAATAATGCCAATGGTTCTCAAGGTATTGTCCAGTACAATCCATGAAGTGTGAAGAATGAACTGAAGTCGAACACTCATGGAATCACCCAATCAATGACCAATGATGTAAGTCGACCGTCAGGCGCGAAGAACTTGCCATTGAGGCATGCAAGCTCCAAGGTACCAAAGGGATCTCTAGATCAATCTCCTGGATAATGAGCTGATGTCGACAGGAGATGACCTGTCATAGGAGGGCCATAATGTTTCCCCCATCAACGACACGAGACAAGGAATAAGCAGTAGATGGTGAAACAGAGTATCAGAGGAAAAGGCAAGGATGTCAACTATAGAAGGATTATACTCTTGTACATGTCGGCGACATGATTCCAAAGGGTGGTAGCGTTCAGATACTAAAGGATCAGAGGTTTAATGGAAACAACATGGATCAGATGGAATGAGGTTAAATGACAACCCAAACCCGCGGAAGGCCAAATGACGATGTATGGATGTCCCAACCCGATAAGGAGCAGAAGTGTCGATGTTCAAGAGTGACTGGTTGCCATAGACAATCAATAATGTTTTCCAAATTTTCCCCCACCATTGTTGGCGAGTACCCCAAATATTTTTGAAAACAAGCTTGAAGGGGATAGCATATGCTTGTGATATAAGTTCGACCTTCGGTCGAATCCAACCTAGTCATAGTTTAACGAGCCCTAGGGAGGAGAAGCTCGAGTCTCGTCATGGTGACGAGTCCAATGTCGTCAGGGTTTAACGAGTCCGACATAGGTAAAATTCGGAGTCTTTTTCATGTTTATGGAGTTTGAAAAAGACACGGAAAAGAAAACTCCAGGGGGG
>APFE031416694.1:29935-55501 GCA_000404065.3 Pinus taeda | reverse complement strand
TCGATGTTGATTTCTGATTGCACGAAAGTTGTCTCTAATGAACTGAGACGAAGTAAAACAAAAAGGCAAATATGCTTCACTTACTTCAAAATTTGATGCACTTCCCTCCTCACTTCCATAGCTGATATGCAACGACTGATCACTGTATTCGAGCTACTGAAAATGAACTTCCTCCTTCCACAAACCAACTACTGATTTGTTTGCAGGAGTAGCTTCTGTTTGGAGAACATAATCATCATCATACTAATCAAACTTATGGAAATCATCAATATAAAAAACATCATCAAGAATACATGTCATATCAACAGATCTCTCTTCTCCAAGTTGATCTATAAAACAATCATCATCAGATCTATGACAACGGGGATAAGAAAGAAAATGTTTTGGATCAGCCACTTGTTCTTCTTCAATCAACGAGCCATGGTCTTGAACATCATACTCATTCCTTGTGGTGATATTTTGCATCATCTCTTCCACTGCACTTACCAAAATGTTGAGCTTTACCTCTAAAGATGTTGATTCCTCTGAATCTATGTTCTTCCTCTCTTCTTCCTTCAACTTTGCCCTTCTGATCAGTAAATTAGCCTCTACATCTATTGTACTGTTTTGCATCTCTTCAAGTGTTTCAAGGTTCCTTTCCCTCAACTGAAACTCCATTTTTTGGATCAAAGGCATTCGGGTAGTGCAAGAGAGCGGATCTAGGAGGATGTCTTATATTAACAGGCATCGAAAAATAGACTTCGTTAAACCTGGTAGAAAACTGTTGCACTGTCTCCCCTAGCAGTGTTTTCAGTTGGTTATATTCTTCTAGAATCAAGAAAGGGTTCTGTTTGACCACCCACTTGTCGAGGAAAACTTTGACGAACTGCTGGAAATCTGAGATGCTCGCATCAGGCAGGGCTTTGAACCAACTCTTGAATTTGCCTTGCAAAGAAAGAGCAAAAAACCTGATACTGACATCTTCTTCATCAACTTCAAAAAGGTCAAGAAAAGACTCAAAATTCAGTACATGTCCCTCAGCAGTGATGTTGTCACATTCACCATCAAATCTTGGTAGATATAAGTAATGATTTTTAGGGAAAGCATGGGATATAGGACGTAAAATCAGAGGCCTGTATCTATCTAGAATTTTACAACGTATAGGAATATGTACAGAAGGTGTAGAATCAATCTTGGTCTCTTTAGGCTCATTAGTTTGAAGACGGTCACCATAAGATTCAGAAGAAGGGTCTTGATCAAGATCAAAGGCATGTGAACATTTTGTATTCACAATCTTCAAAGGGAAAGAATCAAATGCAGGTCTAGGATCTTTTCTCAGATACAATATACTTTGTAAAGCCTTCTTGACATTCTCGGGAAAAGAGAAGAAATAATTTATGACAAAGAACATAATTTATTGGATGAAATTCCAACTTGAATACTTGATCTTTCCATATTGTGCTTTCATGTTTCTGCTGGTCAGATTCATCCTCCAGTGGAGTCCTTGGATCTGATCTCAAAACTGATTTAGAGTCGATAAGTGAATGATTTTAGCCTTCCGGTGTCTGATCGTTGTCCACCATCAACAATCAGATCTAAACTTGATACATTTTACTGAGGAACATAAAACTACATCCCCAGTATGGTCGCCACTATGTTATCACCTAGATTGACCTTAGGCTGAAGGGAGGCAATTCCCGGGTAACCACAAACTAAGCTTAACTTGGTAGCTAGCCATACTAGGTCGGGAGAGGGCTCTCTCCTTATGGATCTCAGTCAAACTGACTGGATCAGATAGGGATTTTAGGCTAGGTATAGTAGCTCGAAAGGCTTTGATTGAATTTGTTGGTGTTTGCTGGATCAGATGGAGCTGGGCAGTTTAGGTCTGGGAAACTAGGTCAGAATGCAGGGTGTTCTATGGGGCAAGGTAGGTATGATCTTCAACACCTTAATCTTGATGGGGTGAAAGGATAGACTGGTGAGGAGATGAGGAGGGCATGTAATGATCATGTATCCTTCTCAAACAACAGAAAACATAGAATACTGAATGATTTCCCAAGGTAGAGCACTGTAAACAATGAATTCTACCTATCTATCTTGATATCATTTAGTTAGAAGCAGTGAAATAGATGACGGCATACATAAAACATGTAAACAATTGGTAACAAAAGAAGAAACTATGCAAAAACA
This sequence comes from Pinus taeda, assembly GCA_000404065.3. Classification (NCBI taxonomy): domain Eukaryota; kingdom Viridiplantae; phylum Streptophyta; class Pinopsida; order Pinales; family Pinaceae; genus Pinus; species Pinus taeda. Next base: position 53,332 of record APFE031416694.1, on the reverse strand, counting down.
CCATACCACTGGAATCCCATAAAAATAGCTACAACTCCTATTAATTTCCTTGCCAAATTGCTTACAATGATGTACAATATAGTTTATAGCATCCAAGTGAATCCAAACTCACCAAATGACCAAGAAAACACATAATATAGACATCTAAACTACTCATCCCGAACTTCAGGGGTCAAATCCATGAGAAGAGGGGTAGTTTCAACCATTTCCCAACTAAGAACTGGAATATAGGCAGTCAAACAACTTGCCTCTATAAGTAGGGAAACTGATTCATTAGCCTCAAAACCACCTCTAACTAATGAATCTACATTATAACATCATTTACCATCACATTTACATGCCATGTCATTAATTACATGAGTGAAAACATCCATGAGGAGAGAGAAGACAAATCCACAGTCAAAACAGGCGAAATTTTGATTTTCTGAGCAAACTGGTCAAAAGTGCAATGCCACTTCCCACCTTTGGAGGCATTCCCCTTAGCCAAATTGAGCCCATGATAGCTCACTGGAGGTAGAAAGGTCATTTCTTGGTAGTTTTTGGACCTTTTGGTGACCTAGATTTGCTCCAAAACTTTTGAAAATTTCCAAGGATTATGTTTTCATCATGCTGAATCCAAATATGCAAAACTTTTATCCATCTAAGGCCTCAGGAAAAAGCACAGTGCCGGTGGCGCTACGCTTCTGGGCAAAATTTCTGTGTTAAGAATTTCAAAATTTCAAAAATGCAAAAAGTTCTCAAAATTTGCCCAAATTTGGCATGGAGCACCACCATCAAGTGCTTTTGTTGGCCAAAGAAGATTTGGCCAATATTTTGAGTCTATCTTGCTCTCTCTTGCCCTCTAATGCTCTCCTCAACCTAGCTTTCGTCCTCTTCATTCTCATGTTGCAAATTTTGTTCCATGTCCTTTAGTGATAGGCCATGTGCCTCATCATCTGGTTATCTTTGTTGGCCTTCTGTAGCAGCTTCTCAAGGTGTAGGTTGACTCTCTCAAGCCAAGTCTCACTTGTGTGGTTTTCTCAGTTACATGGCTCTATCTTCTGAAGTGTCACTGCATGTGGTCTCCTCCTTATAGTCTCGGTCTTCTAGGTCCATGTTTGCAAGGTTGAGGTGTATGGAAATGAGGAATGAGGGGATGGAAGATGAACTTGTGGCTAGGAAATGAATGGAGGAGTAGGGAATGAGAAGAAGGGTTTTGTGTCTTGAGGGACAAAGGGTCTTGTGTCTTTAGGGAAAAAGGGGAATGTGAGGGAATAGTGGTAAAGAGGAAAAATGGATAGGGTGATAGCGAAATAAGGATAGGAGAATTTTAGGACTGTAGAGTTGGGTGCTAGGATGAATAGGAAAGAGTTAGGGTTTAAGCATCATTAGGGAGATTTTAGGGTTTGAGATTAAACATGGAAAACAATGCTTGTGACTTATATTAGCAAATCAAAACCAAGCTGAAGAATGTTTACTTACTTGTGGCAATGGAGAGTAAGGGAAATTTTGAAGTTTGCTTGAGGATTTGGAGTTTTTTGGGCTTTCCTGCTAAAAGAGCAATGCCACTTTAGGAATACTTTTGACTGCCTTCCTGATGTCCAAATTGGGCGTGTGATAGCTTTTTGGAAATCTTGTCGAGTCTACTTTCTAGAACATCTTTAATGTTGCAATTTGGAGTTCATTTACGATGTCAAAAGTCCAATCTCCCAAGACTGGTCAAAATGTGCAGAATGAGGTTGCCAAAATGCATAGTGCCATTGCAGTCAATGTTTGAAGGTCTTCCTCAACTCCAAATTGAGATCACAGTACCTCATTGGAAATATATTTGTGTCTAATTATCAGTTGACTCATCATGCAAGTCATTTTGTCTTTCCATCTAGGAGAAAAATTGATTTTACCAAGGTCACTCCAGTGGTGCATCAACCCTCCTGAGGCAAATCATGTTTTCGACATTTCTCCCAAACCATGAAACCTGTGTAAAAACTGAAAGAGGTTTTTCTTCTTGGGTCAATGATGGACAAAAAACTCTCTCACTTTTTTCAAATTCTTCTTTTCTTTCTCAGAAACACAGTTTGAAGAAAAACCATCCCTTATGTGTGGTGAATGGCTTGTTCCTTGGAATGACTTCTCGACAAATGAGGGAGACCTGATGTTTGATGATATGAAAATGCCTCATACCTTTTGATATCCCTTATGCCTCCTCTACTCATATATCTTTGATCCCATAGTCAACCCTAGCTCAGTGGGAGAGGAATTTAGGGTTTTAGTGCTTGTTTTCCTTTTGCTTTTGCAGGTGAATTGGTGCTCATGATGACTTGATTTTTACAAGGGTAGGTGCTTGGAAACATCAAAAGATGCTCAGGAGAAGCTAGGAACCAATATTACATATGAAAAGATAAAATTAAATCATAAATGAAGATAAAAACAAAATACTATGTTTTCACCTCAAAAATTGTTTTGAGGTGAGAACTACATTAGGATTTCAATATGATAAATTATGGCTTTACCAATCATTATTGGCCTCCTCATGTCCTTGCTGATCATTATTGGCATGTAATTATTGGATTTGACCATGGTGGGACCCTAAAACCTAATGAAACCAAAACCTAAGACCTAATGAAATGAATTGCAAAGTGAACATGAGCCATGACTAAAATATATGAAAGAGGATCAACAAGTACAATTTTGAGGGAAAAATTTGAAGAAAACCCTACCATAAGTGAATCCATGACCTAATGGGATGCAAACTCATCGTATGGGACTCCTACTATGAAATGCAAAAGAGAAAATTTTGATCACTGATGGCAATGTGAAACACTAACACTAACACAACCAAAGGAACCTGAGAAGATTGAGTTTAAGCTAAAGGAGGAAGAATCAGACTCTACAGTAGAGGAGGAATCAGAAGATGAAGAGCCACAAACTTCGGGTGTGAGAAGATCAGTTCAAGAAAGAAGACAACCATAAAGGTATAGTCCATATGCTTTCTATTCAAATTTTGCTTTATCTATTACTGATGATGATCCTAGAACTGTGAAGGAAGCAATAGATTCAGAGGATGGAAAAATCTGGAAAGAGGCCATGGTTGATGAAATGGCATCTTTGCACAAAAATGAGGCTTGGGATCTGGTGGAGTTGCCAGCTAGAATGAAACCCATTGGCAGGAAATGAGTGTTCAAGAAGAAGACAAATGCAGAAGGAAAGATGGAGAAATAAAAAGCTCAGTTGGTAGCAAAAGGTTATTCCCAAGTGCCAGGAATTGATTTTGGTGACATTTTTTCTCCTGTTTCTAAGGTAGTTTCTGTTATATTACTTTTATCCGTTGTTGTTGCTTTTGATTTTTGAGGTAGAACAGATGGATGTGAAGACAACATTTCTTCATGGGGATTTGGAAGAGGAGATCTAAATGACGCAACCTGAAGGATTTGCGGTGAAGGGTAAGAAAGAACTGGTATGCAAGTTAAAGAAGTCTCCGTAGGGGTTAAAATAGTCACCAAGGATGTGGTATCAGAAATTTGATACATTTATACGGGGACTTGGCTTCACCAGAAGCAAAGGTGTGTATTTTAAACTAATTAGTGATCGTGTTATTTATTTGGTCTTGTATGTGGATGATATGTTGCTGGTTGGAAATGAAAAAGAAATTATCCAAGATTTGAAGACCCAATTGTCCTCCAAATTCGACATGAAAGATCTTGGTGCTGCAAACTAGATTTTGTGCATGGAAATTAAAAGAGATTGGGTAAAGAGGAAGCTCTGGTTAAACCAAAGGAGTATGTCGAGACAATATTGCGGAGGTTTAATATGCAAGATAGTAAACCAGTGAAGGTTCCTATTCCTGTAGGCGTAAAGTTATCTACTGAACAGTGTCCTAAGACACAAGAAGAGGAAGAGGATATGTCCCGTGTTCCCTATGCAAGTGCAATCGATAGCCTGATGTATGCGATGGTCTGTACTAGACCAGATATTGCACATGCAGTGGGAGTATTCAGCAGGTTTATGTGAAAACCAGGGAAGGAGCATTGGACAATAGTGAAGCGGGTTTTCAGGTATTTGTGTGGCACTAGTGATTATGGTTTGTGCTACCAAGGAAGACTAGGATTAGACAGAGTTTTGGATATCCTTGGCTTTGTTGATGCAGACTGGGCTGGAGATATGGATCAGAGAAGATATACAAGTGGGTATGTGTTTAACCTATTTGGAGGTGCAGTCACTTGGATGAGTAAGAAACAATCTGTAGTGGCACTATCAACTACAGAGGCAAAATACATGGAAGCCACTCATGCAAACAAGGAAGCAGTTTGGTTGCAGAGATTGTGTTCAAGTATGGGGTTAGTACAGGGAGCTATAAGGATAGACTGTGACAGCCAAAGTGCAATTTTCTTGGCAAAGAACCCTGCTTACCATTCAAAGACAAAGCACATTGATGTTCAGTATCACTTTGAGAGGGATATGATAGAAGAAAAAAGGTGTTGCTGGTAAAGATGGACACTTTGAAGAATACTATAGATCCATTGACAAAATCTGTGAGCTCAGAAGTTCTCTTGGTGTAGAGAAACAATGGGCGTTACAGGGCTAGATAAATGACTAAGCTCTCTTGTGGCACCTTGTGGAAAGAAAAAAACAAGTGGGAGAATGTTGGGTTCTGTTATTCTTTCCATGACTAGCCCACGTAGTGAACCAGGGGCTTAGATGGGGGGCATAGCCCCCCCTTTGTTGCGCCAATTGCGCAATGGGGGGGTAATAGGGGGGTATGAGGGGGGCAGGTATCCCCCCTCTATGGGGTCCGGGGTAGCGCCCGAGGATTTTTTTTGGACCCTATATTAGGTTGGGTAGACCTACCTATGGTTTTGTGCATAATTTTCACACATGGTTTTGGATGCGATAGTTTTCAGTCCATGGTTTTGGATGCGATGGTTTTTGGTCCATGGTATTGGATGCTTCGACCTGTATAAATATGTATTGTAACATTTAAAGGAACATAATGAAAAATCAAGTTGGTAGTCTCGGTTTTGGGATTCAGGGGAAATCTCTCTGTATATGTGTTTTATGTGTTATGCTCTCGCATTGTTTATTTTCTGTGTTTTAGAATTCGTATGCAGGAAATTTCTGTAAGGGGTTAAAACCTACACAATTTCTCCATTTTCTCCTCCATTTGTTTTATTTGCAGATTTTGTTCCATGATGAGCTTCATCATGTTAGATTTCTGAGTCTCGGTTTCTTCAATATCCTTGGTCATTGGGTCCTCAGAAGCTGGCAGTCCGAGCTGCTTCCTTAATGTTGAGAGCTCAAGATTTTTCTTCCTGACAAGTTCTTATGCAACATTTATATTTGAGGGATCATATCCCATCTTCAGCACCAAATATTCCAAAGATTTTATCTTGGTGTCCTTTTCCAGTGAGGAAACTTTTTCCAACTTGAGCTATGTTTGCGTATTGGCCAAAGTGACCTGCAACTTTGACAAACTCATGGCAGTGTGAGTTAAAGTGGAAGAAATCATTTGGCCAGTCTGTTTGTGCATCTCAATTTGATTAATTGGATGCACATCTTTTACATTAAACTCAAAGGAGGGCTGCTTATGATAATGTGCAGGAGTCCTGGGCTGTGGAATTTGAGCTTGTAAGAAATCCATCTGCATCTTACCCTTTTCGGAGTCAAAGACTGAAAGAAGTCTAGCTTGAGAACTGGAAGAATGTTTCTAGAATTGAGTATAAGTGTTCAACTTCAATTCCTAATTATTCTTCTTAATTTCATTAGAGATATGCAATATAGCATCTTCTTTGTTCTTCTGACTGGTTCCACTGGTCTAAATCACTTGCTGTTCCTAAAAAGTAGTGGAATGAGTGGGGGACTGTGTAGACTGTCCACTAGACTATGTAAAAATAAGTCTCTCCAAGTCCATCAAATGTTGTTTTATGTGGCTCATTTGTTGTACTAACCTTCATAGAGATCCTAGGTCTCTTCTTTCTATGTACAATTCTAAAGCCCTAGATGGATGCTTCAGTTGTAGAGGATGACTGTTCTTCCCTTCCTCGTTTAGTTGTCTTTTCCTGTGAAAGTGGAGTTTGTACATTTGAAGTAGAGACTTCTTGTTCTTTAGCTTCTTGAAGGGTATTCTCCTTCCATTCTAACTGATTTTTGTACTCCTATATTTCAGGCCTAGTTGTGTGGTGGTATGCAGTAAACTTATTTTCAACCCTGATTTTTGAAATTACTCCCATTGGGTCCTAAGACCAAGTGAAGCTAAGACCAAACTTCATTTCTTTCAATAACCTGTCTACTTCTTCTCTTGCTACTCTAGTGTTGCAGATGAAAGGACCAACCCGAGCCTTTAGCTTGAATTGTCATTTGTTCTTTGCAGCTACAAAATATACTTCATCTGCATTTAAAATCTGCCTAATATATTCCAATGCAAAAATTCTGATAGATAGGTACTTAGGAAGTTTGCAGGGTGGAATCTCACAACCATAGACTCTGATTTTTGTATAGTTTTGGTAAAGGTACCAATCTCATGTGGTGGCTTGATCAACTAGTTGCAATACTTTCACAATTTCATCACTGATTCTTGGTACTGTAGTGCTACTCATAAGGTTAATCGTTGGATGAAAAACAATTCTATGAACTGTTTATATGTAAATTATTCCTTCTCCTTCATTCCCATAGAAGTCCATAAATATCACTGGTTTTTGGTTTCCTTCTTCATCTAGCTTCTGTAAGGTAAATGGAAACTTGTCTCCCTGAAAATATATAAAATATACACAAGTACTAAAGAATACTTGAATACTTCTTCAGTATTAAACTGGAAAAATTGTTCATGGATGGCTTCAGCTAGAAATTGGCTAAAGTTATAGAGAACAATAGGTTTGGAATTAGCAAAAAAGATAGACAAGAAACCTAAGATGGATTCATTAACATATTGATCAGAATTATAACCAAGAAAATAAGAAAGAATAGTGGTAATTTGCTTGGTTCTATCTGGGAACATGGATGAACCATAAGGAGGGTTTCTTTTGGGTAGAGGGCTATCTACATCTAGAAAAATTTCAAGAGTTTGAGACCTTTTAGTGAAATCTAGCTTTTTATATGCTTCTATCAAGCTTTCATGAGAGAAAGGATGTGTTGGTGCAATAGTTCGGGCTTGCAACATTTGTTCAATATATAGAGCATTGATGAAACAAAGGATTTCTCTTGTAGGTGAAATGATAGCTCTTTGACTGGGATCATAGGATTCATGGAATTTCCTAACAAATTCAGGTGCTCTGTGTATCTGTGGGAAGATGTAGTGAGGAAGGTGGGAGTCCCACAGTCCTATTTCATTTGTCTGATCAACTAGCTCGTCCTCCATCTAGTAGTAGATTTCATATAAATCAAGTTGAGAGGAAGACTCAATGATTTTACAGTCTGTGTCGACCAGGGGAGTGTGATGGAAGTCAACTTGTGGATGAATGAGGGGATTTGGGATTTTTGCAATTACTTTTCCCTTAGGAGGCATTTTGTTAGGTGACTTGCAAGCTGAACTGGAAAGAAATGGGAAGAATTGGTCTGAAACACAGTAATAACACAAAAAAAGTATAATTGAAAATAGATTAGGTGGACATGGATGTCGGTTTTGTTCTGGATAGAATTGAAAATTCGATTGAATGATGAATCTGTCATTTAGGCTGCAAGCACGAAATCTCCAGTGATGAATTGAGTTTCAAAAATGTATTGTGTGATGGTTTTTATGAAGGAACATGGCTTATAATGAATAAAATGGAGTGGGACTGTTTGATGAATGACTAAATCCTCATTAATTATCCAATGAGACTGTTAAAACAGGTCTATGGAGTATAAATTCGTGGGAGTGGCAAATTAAATGAATAACGGATAGGCAAAAACTGATTGGATAGAGGAAGTCACTGGTAGAGGACATGGATGATGACGTAGGAGTGATGGTGAATGGTCGAATGAAAAACGAGTTCAGGAGCAAGTTATGGCGATAAGTTGTTTTGGTATTTTAAGTCCCAAAAGACTAGGATGGAGGAAAAGTAGTTTTGGAGGGCGGTTTCCAAAACTGCCCAGTTCAGACCCCCACTTGCCAATAAAGTTCAGGTGGAAAATGAGGGATGAAAAACGATGTAAGCCATTAGATCTCAGGAAAGTGTGCGGGATGAAAAATTAAATGAATGATTTTTAACAACATGAGGAGGAAGTGATGGCAGGACTAAGAGTTTCGTCAGGTGTGACATGTATGGGGTATTTGCGAATAAATGGATGAAGTTTGGATATTTACAAAATAACATCGATACTTATATTTTATGGTTAATAAAACCCATCACCATATGCACATATTTCCAATGTTATATCTTAGGATAAAAATCCTTTCATGCTTCAATTGTATTTCATTTGTCTACCTACTCTTAACTCCTAACCTGTTTTCAATCTTAGTTACTTGAGTGCACTTAGACTAGCAACTCAACCTTTCCTTTTAGTGACTAATCTACTTCTATCTCTTATTGCTTCCATTGGATCAGATTAAACTATTGAGCCAATTTTATTTGTTACCTATTGACAAACAATTTAAATCAAATCCTATCATGATTAAATTGTACAATTGGATTCTATGACTAGTGTGGCAATTAAACAATCTACACCAACTTTTTATTTGCAAAAATAAACTTTGACTGAGAGTAGTGGCATTTAAATTTGCAATTGTTTCAGAATTTATTATTTTTTCTTTTCTCTCTAATATAACATTTTTTATTTTTTCCTTCCATTTTTAGGGCATTTATTCTAACATTTTATTTGATATGGACTTATTCATCAAAATATCCCTAAATTTTTTTGATTCAATATTATTTTGTCCATATCCTAACTTAACATTTTGTTGAATGATTTTCATTTTTTTGACTAATTGATTCTAACTTACCAAAACAAAAAAGTGCTACAACACAAGCTCCAACTGGGGATTCCTTTCTCCTATAGAATGCATAGAACTTGCAGATCCATGTGCCTTCTCCTCGGGCTATGGAGTCTTTGCTATGAAAACTCACTCTGATAGTTTGAAAAATAAAATAAACCATACTTTTTACAATGGTAGTAATGAAATCTACTTCAACTTCTTAGTATTGAATATAATGTTTGAGAAACCTTCCATTAACAGGATAAGTGGAATACAATCCCTCAAGATTTTGTAGCACAAAAGTATTGTTTCCCTTTACTTCAGCAATAGCTAAAGGTCCAAACCATAGGTTATCAAACTTTCCATGTTTTCCCTTGTCTTCTCTTCTGGAATCCCATCTTAAAACTAGATTACCCTCCTTGAAGTACCTTTCCCTTGCTCTTCTGTCAAACAAGCTCTTCATCTAATTCTGATACTTTTTCAATTTGTATTGAACTTCATCTCTGTTTTCATTTAGTTCAATAATTTGGTTTATTCTCCTTGAAAAATCATCAGGTTCATCAGTTGAATCCTGCAGAAACTTTAAAATAGGGAAGGCCAATTTGGTAGGGAGAAAAGCATCTTTCCCATAGAATAATTGAAAAGGATATTTTCCAGTAGATCTCTTTGGAGTAATCTTGTTTGCCTAGACTGCATAAATTAGATGAGAGCCCCAACTCTTTTTATGATCTACTAAAGTCTTTTTGACCACCTTTATCAAACTTTTATTTGATGATTCTGTAAGACCATTACCTTGAGGATAATATGGAGTCGAATGATGTAACCGAATTTGATATTTCTGGAAAAACTCAATCATTTTAACATTGGAAAATGTTGTGGCATTTTCAGTAACAATCTGGGTTGGGCAACCAAATCTAGATCAAATATTTTCTTTAATGAATTTCATTACTACTGAATCAATAAAATTTCTTACTGGAATTGCTTCCACCCATTTGGTAAAGTAGTCTGTTGTAGTAAGGATCCATCTATGTTGACTTCTTGAAGTAGGATCAATTTCTCCAATAAAATCTAGTTCCCATTGGAGAAAAGGTGTTGAGACTATTGTTGGGATTAGTGGAAGAGTTGCTAGTTTTTGCTTACCAACGAACATCTAACAAGGGACACAACTTCTGACCTTTGCTCCTACGTGTAAGAACAATGTGGGCCAATAAAATCTTTCCCTTAATATCTTATACGCTATTACTCTCCAAGCATAATGTCCTCCACAAAATCATGTATGAGATTGATTAATGATTCCTTCAGTTTTTTATTCTGTTAAACATAATAACAAGATATTTAGTGGGTCCTTCCAATATAGATTTGCATTTATGATGTAGTATTTGACTGCTTTCAATTTGAGAGTTTTACATTGAAGTTTGGAGAATGATGCTGGACGTTCAAAATGGATCAAGAAATTTACAATATCTTGATACGAATTTGACAAAAGAAATTTTTCATCAATGTGTAGAGAAATGGTATGATCTGAAGGTAATGGTTCTTGTGGATTCTTTTCTTCAAGATGGTAAGGAGGTTCTTGTGGATTCTATTCATTCAAATATTGGGAATGTTCTTATGGATTATCCTTATTTTAACTTTGAGCAAGTTCTTGTGGATTCTCCCCTTGAATTTCCAAAACAGAGTCGATGCCTAACACTTTATAGTTGGATCCAACTAGAAGCTTAGCTAATCCTTGACCCTTTACTAGATTTGTGGTTTTTATAGTTAGATCAAACTCCAGTATTTGAGTGATCCATCTACCTCTCTTCCCATCTGTGTCTGATTGGGTTAAAACAATTTTTACAACACTGTTAGGAACATAAGCAGTAGTAGGTGAATGTAGGACATACATCCTGAATGATTTCTGAGCTTGTATAAGGGAATAGGCTTGCTTCTCAATTATGTCATACTTAAGCTCAACATCTCTCATAACCTTACTGAAAAGGGCTATAGGTTGGTCATGGGAATCTTCATTCTTTTGTAATAACACAACAACAAGGGTTGTTTCAGAAGCAAAGGAAAATATAATGAATGGCTTGGTATAATCAGGACTGGCCAAGGTTGGGTGTTTAGAGATAGCCTTCTTGATTTGATCAAATGCATACCTGGAAGAGACAATCCATTTAACTTCGTGATCCTTTCAGATCATATCAGTTATGTCTTTCATAATTTCAGCATAGTTTGGGATAAACCTCCTTAAAAACCTAATACTGCCTAGAAAAGCTTGAATCTCCTTCTTATTTCTAGGTAATGACAATGTTTTTATAGCATAAACATGTTTGGGATCAATCACCACTCCTTTTGAGATTATGTGGCCTAGAAACTTTCCTTCTTTGATAACAAACAAAGACTTTTTAGGATTGAGGGATATTCCCAATTCCTACACTTGTCAAAAACCTTCATCAAGTTCTTTATATTTTTTTGATCATAATTAGAAAAAAAAGTTATGTCATCAAGATAAATGACTAAAAATTTGTTTACCTGTCCCACAAAATCTATGTCCATAGCTCTTTGAAAAGTTGCTCTAGCATTTGACAAGCCAAAGGGCATTCTAGAATACATAAATGTACCCTAGGGTGTAGTAAAAGTTGTCTTCTCTTTATCTATTGGATCAACATTTATTTGATTGTAACCTGAAAAACCATCAAGCGTGGAAAGTCTTTGTGCTCCTGAAACCATCTAAAGTAACTGATCCAATTTGGGTAAAGGATAGTTATCTTTTAATGATGCTTTATTCAAATTCCTAAAGTCCACACAAAGTCTGATTTCCCCATTCTTCTTTCTAACAAGAACTAAATTAGCAACCTAATTAGAGTATCTAAGAGGGAGAATAATTGGGGCATCTAGAATTTTCTTAATTTCCTTTTCTACAGTTGGCAGAAGAGCTGGATTAATCCTCCTAAGTTTTTGTTGACAAGGTTTTGCTTCTAGTTTTAAAGGAATCTTATGCTATATTAGTGATGTATCATAAGTCTTTAGATCAACATAGGTCCATTCAAAAAACACCCTTGTATTTTTCAAATAACTTAAGGTATTGAGCTTTGATTTTGGGATCTAAGGATGCACAAATTTTGATGTTCCTAATGTCATCATTTGTTCCAATATTTACTTCCTCTTTGTCATCTTGTGGAGAAATTGATTGTGGGTTTCTGAGGACATCATTTTGATCAAACAATTTCTTTAAAGGAATGAGACCTTTGGGAATAAAATTGTTAGGCAAATGAATGATATTGTGATTGGCAAATTTTGAATTGAAATATAAATTATCATTTTCATTTGTTTCTGTTCTATTTTCATCAATTTGTAGAACTGAAAATTCATCTATAACTTGCAGAAAAGATTTTAACTATTCATCATCTTTGAATATCTGCCAGTATTTTAGATTATCTGGGATGGATGGCCTATATTTGGCTTGTATTTGATAGAGCACATAAGTTTTATTAGGAATTTTAAATGAATTGACAAAAACAGCTAGGGAATTTGCGTGAATATTTTGATCCCTTGGGATATAAGTCAAATTAAAAGCATTAAAGAAATTTTCAATTGAATCCAAAACCTCATTTTAATAAGATCTAAGCCTAAGATGTTTTTTTTGGCAAATATTTCTAGCTTGTTTAACAATGAGCTCTGAGTCAGTAAAAACACTCAGGTTTTGTACTTTTAAGCTCTTGGCTAATTGCAGTCCTAAAAGGAAAGCCTCATATTTATCTACATTACTTGTAACTTCAAAATAAAGTTTACATGATTGTGTAATGTTTTCTTTTTCTAGTGAGATTAATACTACCACAGCTCCTTGTTGGCTTATTGGGGCTTGACCCAAGTTTAGAGTTAAGTTAGCTAAACAAATCTCGATACTACTGGCCCTTTCGGCAATAGCCTGTGGAGCGCAGATTGAGGTCTCACCTGAAGTAGTATGGGAGGGTGCTAGAACCAGGTTTCCGCACCCTAGAGATGTCTGATGAGTTAAATTGGTCCACAGTTCGACCCTACACGCAAGTTGCTTCACACACTTTCCCGTACCTCGCAGCCTGATATACTACCTTCGCGCAACCCTACTCGGGGGCCGAACGCTGTGCTTCTACATTATTACCCAAGTCCTTATTGGTATTCCAATGTTAGTTGATTATTTTAGCCTACTTGCATGCTTTAAGTTATACTTAACAACATAAACCATTCATACATGTGCATACAGTAAATAAACGATATATTTGCAAATTATATCAAACATGCATTAACCCAAGAACAGATACACATAATTATGATAAAACTTCTCTTTATTAATTCCTTCTTTGGTTATAGGCTCAACTCCACCCTACGCACTCAGCTATAGGGGTTCGTGCACTCATCTGCGAACTACTAGGCCTTTGCATACTCAGCTACAGAGCCTTCTCCTACTCTACAACCCAAATACACACTTCCCTTTGCTACTTAGACTCTTCTCTCTACTTTTTCTTCTTTACACTTAGAGCCTCGATCTATTTATACAATCCCATGGTCCGCGGACCATGGGTAGGTCTATCTAGTCGACATTACATTACAAAACTAGGGTGGAAAACCCTGTGACTCTATCATACTTTTCGTGCTCTGTGCTCACAATTCGTGGAGCTTTACAACAAGATTGGGTCAAAACTTGGGCTTTAAGCCCCAAACCATGCCTTGGGGGGGGATTCCATGCCCAATAGGCCCCCAACACAAACATCGTGACTCACCCTCGAGTCACTCTAGGTGCGACGATCTTTGCGCAGAGTCCCTCCAACTTTTCTCGAACTGCGCAGAGGTCAACAACACACTTAGCTGCTGCTTGCTGTATCTACTGCATGCACTGTTTTGAGACCTTTTTTTCTGGAGTCCTTCTCTGCATTAATGTGTGCATCCCCTATATGTGCGTGAGCTTGCCTTCTATGTCTACCGTGATGGTGAAGGCCACGCCGATCCAAGGTTGGATGCACGCTTTTAGAACTGTCTCCTTATGTTGTGCCGCGTCCACCTACTCCTTCAGTGCTTTAGCCTGCTGCATCCTTGTAAGCTGCTAGGTGAGGACCACTATCTGCGTAGTTCCTCAGACACTGTCATACTACTATTGGAGTTCTCATGCCTCTATCTCTAAGCAATGGATGTTGGGGTCCTCCTGTAGAGTTGTGAGTACCTCAAGTGATTCTTCCAACATGCTGGTGCAGTCTCACATTGTACCTCCGATTTCCTCCAATCCCGTTGTGATAGCGTTAGTGTGCTGTTCTCTAACTTCCGGGGGAGTGGATGGTTGTGCCTTTAACCACAGCTCGACAATATGAAGATTCAACTCCAGATGAACCTTAATTGTTTCTTCCCTGGCCTTGTGGACTCCTGCTGCCAACCTGTGGATCCCCACCTCTGCTGGTATATCTGCTGGGATGGTGAGTCGCCTATAACCTGCAACACCTGTTGATTTTGTGATACTAATTCATCACACTGTAAGCTGAGTTGGTCCATATTTATCTTCCACTCGCTGAGGACATGGAGCGTGCAACTTTCCCTAGCACGCAGCTCTGCCATTACTCCATCCCGCAATAGATATAATGTCTCACGCGAAAGGGTAGCTAGATTAACCCTGAGACCTTTCATCATGCTAACCAGAAGCCTGTCATCCTCATTTGATGTAACTAGAGCCCCTTCTGGAAACACTATTGTGTTTTTCATCCGGCATGCAACATTTGTTGTAGTGCCATGGATTCGACTGCGAGGTTGGTCGAAAGGGTACCATCTTGAGGGGGGCGTGCCTGTAATTCCTGCAACTGCACTCTGAAGGCCCCCAACACAATCTGGTTCTCCTGCATGAAATCTTGGAGAGCCTCATTTGTGACATTGCGCACCATCTCAATGATGTCATGCAAATCATTCTTGGTTAGGGTGATCGAGTCAATGGACAATTTCGAGGCCTTGAACTTCTTCCTCGATCCCGCTCACTCTGCTGGGTGTTGCCGCTTCAACTGTGTGGACACGGTTCATGGGTCCGTGCCTCCTTCTTCTATTTTTGCTTCCTCTACTGCCTACCCTTGTGAAGGCGTTCCTTGGCCCTGCCCCACCTTCGTGGCTGCTTCCTGTGCTGCTATTGCTGCTATGGCCTTTTCCTGCTCAGCTACTTTCTGTGTCACTTCCCTCACTTCGATTGTTGTTGTTTCCTTCCGCCTTTTTTTGGCCAACTATGCGATGCGCAACTTGGCATCGTCTTTCTTCTTTTTCATTGCCGACCTCTTGAGTTTTGCTATGTATGGGGTGCACCATTCTAGAGTCCATGCCTCCAAGACATTGAAAATGGCATCATCAGTGGCTACAAAAGGTAGCTTTGTCCACTACTTCATTGGATCCTTGCTCGCCCTGATATATATGTTGTGCATGTTTGCCTTAAATTCTGCAAAGCTCTGCAGACTATTGTAAATCATGGGCGACAACTGTGGCTTACAGTTGATCCACATTCGGATGTTCATCTCCATGAGCACCCAGAAGATCTTGTTGTCACGTATCCTTGTAGCATCCTCCGTGGCCCTAAGAAAAGCTGCCTCTAATAAATCTCTATCAATTATGGGGAATTGACTGTCCTTCAATAATTCCTCAGCTACAAGTACTATGGACAGCAACAACCATGCATAGTGGAAGGTTTTACCGTGCTCTTGGGCTTCACGACAATTCTCTAAGAATTCTATGTAGAGGAATTTGGACCAGTTAAATTGAAACCCCCTCCGTGCACTGCTCGGCCAGTGCGACCATCGGTGTAGGTACCTCGTCGGCGTGGCACTTGCGCATAACTTTTCCTGTGAGGATTTGGGTTGCTACACAGACTGCTTTGTCCTTGATGCTGGAGATGGCATAGCCCCTCTTTTTCTTTTCCAGCTTGTACTTCGTCTTCATGGCCTTTGCGAGGGCCAAATCACTGCCCTTCCCTTATGATATGGTCGCGGGGTCCTTTCCTTTGCATGGAAGCTGGAAAACGTGATGAATCAGGTCTGTCATGATGGGGATGGCATCCTCCAGCCATAAATACCCATCATGCACCAGACATAGCAGATGCCTGATGAAAAAAATGGTTATTGGGGCGTGGTGTAAATGTGGCACCCATAGTAGGTTCAACAGCCTGACCTTTTCCACATCGTGAAACCACTTCCATGGCTCTAATGTTGTCACCACCCCCACGGTGTTCTGCTTCATGAGGTTTCCGGTCTCAAGGTGAGGAAACTTATCGTAGTCAGCGAGGTCCCAATCTTCAAATTTCATGGTTGGCACGTGGCCCAAGTGCGTGCCTTCAAACATAATGCCATCTGGGAGGAGCGAGGTCTAGAGCGAACTCTTGGCCTCGTCTAGGTCCTTGGGCACTTTGGCCTTCCCTTTTCCTGGGGGGACATAGGCGGGCAGTTTTGTTGCAGAGTGCGTAGGTTGAATATCCACCTCCATGCCTTCATCTTCTTCTTCAGCGATGATAAGGGTTTGCAAATCTTCTTCTTCTCCATCTATTTCTATAGTGACAACTTTCCCTTTCTCCTCCATCGACAGTTCCCTACGCAACGGTTCAGCGGGGACACGCATACAAGAGCCATTGATTGTTTATCCTTCTTGGGTCTTGGCATACGCGGTGATTTTGAGATCTCCGCCACAATCCCGACACATTCTAGAACATCCTCTATAGTTAGGGCCTGCACGACCTTGTCGGCGGTCACCTCTTCTATCCCCATACCATCCTTAGTTGATGTCATTGTCGTTGTGCAACAATCTATCACTCGCGAATTTAGGGGCTTAATCAATTCTCAGCTCACAACACTCAGGGCTCTACTCAATCGCTCAATTCAAAAATGACAAAGTGTTGTTTTTTGGGCAGCCCTTTGTGTTTTATAACACTTTTTGAATTCGAATTCGACCGCTCCCCCCAATTCCGATTCATTAATGCTTTCTTGGCACCATATTTTCCCAAATCTTGCCCATAACTCACGTATTAAATGCCTGTCACCCACTCCATTTGGCCTCAAGTCCAGCATCCCATCATGAATAGTGACTTCAACAGTCTCTTCCTGGCCAACCTGCGTGGCAGCACAGCCCCCCATGCGTGATCGTGGACCTTGTGACTCTCTACTTCTTCGCGCATCTCCAACATAGCGCAGCCCCTGGGAAGAATGGTTTATAGTCTTGCGCTCCCTTAAATGACTTGGAGCACTAAGACTATCCTTCCCTTGGCTAGTCAGGTGGTCGCACCACCCATGTAGAGTTCCATCCTATCCTCCGTCATGGTTCTTGGAGAATCCCCTCCTTGTATTGTTACGGTCGGCATCACACACTTCACCATTTGCAAATGCACTACCCTAGTCACTATGCTTAGTAATATGTGGTCCAAGCCAAGGCATCAGACTGATCAATTCACAGGAATAATTCTTAACCTTATCATCAGGATAACACGCACCTTGTCTTACTAGCCTGGTCTTTTTGCCGAGAAAATATTTCGTTATTTCGTCCTCCATCTTCTTGACCTCTACGTCCATCAAAGCACTTTTCTTCCTTAACCATACCCTTTCTTCTTCAATTTCATGGAGTCTAAGGTTTCCCTATTTGATTTCTTCCTCAAGTCCCATGCGTTTTGTTTCTTGTGGCTGTGTGATCCCTTGTTTCCAGGCCTCACGAACCATCGTATCTATGGGTGCTACTATGCGCGGACTAGGCTTTGCATGCTCCATAGGGATTACAACATCTGCTCCATGCTTTAGCTTTGGCAGTGCCCGTGCGATGAGGGTTTTGCACATGGTCCTATAAGTCCATAGAACTATTGGTACGCACAGGTCCCAATCAGTTCGTTTCACATGGTGGACCGCATTCAGTACTTCGCATACTTTGTCAAAGTCTTCCACTTGGATAATCTTCTACACGCTTGGTCTTATCATACTTCTTGGTTTTCACTCGCACCATCATCTTGCCCGCTCTTGTTTGTCATTTGTGTTTCCTATCGCGAGGATGGTGTGCATTTGTGTAGGTTGCGCACTATATGCCTGTACCCATTTGGAAAGGTGGGTGCATGGGTTGTTTCATCTGTCATACCCTGATTTCATCTGCATCTGAGGTTTTCCAAACCACATGAGCATCATCCTTCTCCATTCATGCCATTCCTCAAAACTTCTTTGATGCGTACCCCACAATATTGTGGGTGTAGCGCGCAGTATCCATTTCAAAGCGTCAAAACGTTGTTGTTCCGGTACTTCTTTTTCAAATTGTTTTAGGAAATCATCCACGTCAGTCAATCTGTCATACACAGGTAGATCTCTTACCTCTGTTTTCATGTAGTGTAGTGACCTTATCATCATGTTGCAGTTAAGCGTGGTTACCTCGTGTAAACGGTTCTGCCATCATTCTATTTCCTCATCCGAATTTGAGGTGCAGGAGCTTTCGTGCTCCCATGAAATCCTGCCATCCACTGTTGGATTCACCCAGTCCTGCTCCCACATGGTTATCTTGTAGATACAGTCCAGATCATCATCACTGCCATAGTCGCGCACTGGCTCTATGTATCACGATCCTTCCGCAGGGTCTAAAGGTACCACTACGCGTAGTGACTTTTTCTCGAAAATCATCTTGTGCTTCTTTACATTTATCACTCCATTCATGTTAGTGGCCCAATCTATCCCTAGTAGCATGAGATAGGGATTGTTGTATTCAACAATATCTATCACTTCGAAATCTGCAAGTGTGCTCGCACCTTCGATATCCACCATTATTCTCTGCAATCTTCCCATGGGTAGGATATTTTGTTGGTTCACCATTCACAATTGAATAGGAGACCATTGCAATGTGGGCCTGCCCATGCATTCCCATGTCTGCTTTGGTAGGACGTTCACATCCATTTCATATTCCTCGATCTTTGCGATTAATATTATCTCCCTTCTTGTTCACGTTGTGTGCTTCTCGAGCTTCTAGACTATGCGTGGTTCTCTTAGGATGGTTCCAGTGCATCTAATGATGAGTTCTTGCAGTCCCTTCACAACTTTACTGTCACGCAACAGCTTCATGCATGTCTCCAAAATGTAGTGAGCATTGACAGGTCCATTTCTGGTTCTAGTTTGTCTTTACTTCCTGAAGTGGAGGCATCCACAAAGCTCTTCTTAGCCTCCATGAATGTCTCCTTAGTGTTCTCTAAATCAAATTCTATTTCTTTTGTTAGAGCCTTGTGAACCCAGGCACTCTCTTCGCCCTACTTGCCTTTGTCATCTCCTGTCGTGATACCACTTCGGAGCAAGATATTTACATTTGGGTCTTCCTCGCGTGGCTCAGACCTCATCATTTGCAGGTTCTGAGTCATGGGAGGTTGGAGTGCTCCTTTATCGTGCTACCTTGCTATTAGCATGGGACAATCCTCCGTCTCATGATCAAACTGGGTACAATATAAGCATGATGGTCTCGTCAGGTTTGTACAATCGCGGGCATAATGCCTTGGCCCTCTGCAATTGTAACAGATCAACTGTTTGCAACCTCTTCCTGGTCCCATTCCACCTTGACCTCATTCACACTGTTGAAATCCAGTGTGTGCCGTTCCTACATTTTGATAGAGGGGCCATGTTTTGGTCTGAACTCTGTAGGTAGGAGTTCGATCCATCATCAGTTCATAACTTCTACAGGTACGCTCATCATGACCAACTAACTTGCAGAAATTATAGAACAACTGTTGGGAACTCCACATATACTCCTGTAATAGATGGAAATTATTTGTAGCATGCTTTCCTCCTATTTGACAAATTGCGCACCATAATGCAAGTGCTGCGCTCGGTCCTGCTTGCGCCTCTGGTCTCAATGGAATTACTTCTCCTCCTGCCAGGAAGTTTGCGAATACTAGACAATGGTCCTTGTCATGTCCCTTTCCTTTGCACTTTACACGCCATACCTCCTCACACACTTCTGAGTGAGCCGTCCTATCTTGTTTCAAACTCTACATCTCAAGGCACAATTCTTTCAATTGCACATGGATTTGTTGGACTCCTAGGGTAGGATATTGTATTGAGGTTTCATGCAGTCTCATTGCGATCTCCAAAGTCTCAGCCTGAGTAGATAACTTCTGTTGTGGCAACGAATTCCTTAGATGTGGCTTTAGTGATGCTACAAACCATGCGCGGTGTTGCCCATCCGTCAAGGTCATGTTGGCTTCACGGATCATACACTTTAGACTCTGATCTATCTCCTAGGGTGTCTTGCCTGGAAGCATTGTGATTTCCTTAAATCCAATAATCGACCGTGTCTCTGATTTTGGCTTGCTAAATTCCCTGTTTAGCACAACTTGGATATCGGCGATCCCTGCATTTGGATTGTCATTGGAATGCTTAATGTACCACATTAGTGCGCGATCCTGCAAAGCGCTGACCAACATTGCTTTCTTTATATTGTTATCCATGACTCTCTGTTCTTCCCATACAACCTTTACCACAAACTAAAACTGGTTCAGATCTTCATTCCCTACTCCTTTGAACACCAACAACTTTATCGTACTCGACATATTGAACGGTGGTGGTGGTGGAGGTGGTGTGGGTGAAGACGGGGGTGAAGATGGTGAAACTGGTGGTGGTGTAGGTGGGGGTGGTATGTGCGGAATTCGTTGCTTTATCAAACTGATTGCGCTTCTTGGTGAAACTTTCGCGAGCTCTTCCTCGCTTTCCCTCGGAGGTGAAATCAAGGGGCTAGACTCTAGTTCTATGCTACCTTCATTTCTGTAGATCCTCCCATTTCGCGTAGCCCCAAACATCAATTTATTCACATAACCTACTTTTCACACAGTAACATTTTAATCCAAGTGTTCAAATATTTAATGTACTTACCTCACGGTCCTTTGAGGAAGCGTCGTTTCGCCTCGCTATAGATGACTAAAGTATCTACCACGAACTCGGTGATAAGCCCTCCCATAATTCGATCAAGCTAATGGTCCACAATGTGCGTGATCTTATCTTCTGATGCTTGCAGTCTGCGCACCAACTCTAGAGTCCACACAATAGGTTTATCAAGCCTACACCTTCCTTGACTGTCTACTAGCTTCGCGATCCACTCGTATAACTCAGAGGGGAAGGATGCAAAGAAAATTTCATGGATTTCCGTATATAATTAGCAATCTAACCACTCTTCCTTTGATAACTGTGGATTCCTATTTTCCTGTGCCACGAACTCGTGAATCTTTCTGTCCAACCACTCTTCAATTCCTTTCTTTGCGGATTCCAGTGATACGACATCAGACATCTCTTATGTTGATCCTGATCCCTGCAATGGAACCATTTTTTGGCTTATTGGGGCCTGACCCAGGTTCAGAGTTAAGTTAGTCAAACAAATCTCAGTACTACTGGCCCTTTCGGCAATAGTTTGCAGAGTGCGGACTGAGGTCTCACCTGAAGTCGCATGGGAGGGTGCTAGAACCAAGTTTCTGCACCCTGGACATGTCTGATGAGTTCAAGTGGTTCGCGGTTTGACCCTATGCGTAATTTGCTTCGTGCACTTTCTCGTACCTCGCAGCCTGATATACTGCCTTCGCGCAACCCTACTCAAGGGCCAAACACTATGCTTTTGCGTTATTACCCAAGTCCTTACTATTATTCCAATGTTAGTTGATTATTTTAGCCTACTTGCATGCTTTAAGTTATACTTAACAACATAAACCATTCATAGAGGTGCGTACAGTAAATAAATGATATATTTGAAAATTATATCAAACATCCATTAACCCAAGAATAGATACACATAATTATGATAAAACTTCTCTTTATTAATTCCTTCTTTGGTTACAGGCTCAACTCCACCCTACGCACTCAGATGTAGGGTTTTGTGCACTCAGTTGCGGACTACTAGGCCTCTACGCACTCAGTGGCAGAGCCTTCTCCTACTCTACAACCCAAAGATACACTTCCCTTCATTACTTAGACTCTATTTCTTCTCTCTACTTTTGTTTCTTTACACTTAGGGACTCGCTCTATTTATACAATCCCATGGTTCGCAGACCATGGGTAGGTCTATCCAGTCGACATTACATTACAAAACTAGGGCAGACAACCTTGTGACTCTATCATACTTTTTGCACTCCGCGCCCATAATTCGCGGAGCTTTACAACAATATTGGGTCAAAACTTGGGCTTTAAGCCCCAAAACATGCCTTGGGGGGGATTATATGCCAAACACTCCTACTCCATCCTTTGTACAAGAACCATCAAAGAATAGCTTCCAAAAAGCAGTCTAACTTGGTACAGGTCTTTCAATTACATCTTCAATTTTTACTTGAGTTTCATGTGTTTGGTTTGAAGAGAGTTGGAAACAACCAAAATCTTGATCAATTGCATAAATAGGATTGTTCCTTGGTTGATCCGTTTTGCAAACAGTGTGCACAAATCTTACTTCTCTATACAACCTTAGTTGTTCTCCCCCATAAACTGGAATAGTGGCATAACACATGTCCATCTAAAGAGTTCCCCCTAATTTGGCACAGCAAGACCTTGAAAGGAGCATTCCAAATTTGGGAGGGATATCTGTGACAACTATATCTAACACTACACCTTTAATTGGGATTTGGGCGAGAGTGACTTCTAAATCCTTAATCAGTCCTAGACAAGGCACCCTTTTGGAATCAAAGGTATACAAATCATGATAGGATCTAGTTATGTCGAGATTTAAGTGGTCCATGATAGTTTTTGGCATGAGATTATGTGATGCTCTAGAATCAAGCATACAATTGTATAGCATAGAATCATTTGTTTTAAGAGTCACATAGAAAAGGGGTACTATTTCATCTATCATATTTGAACTAGGACCAAAGACAACTATTGGTTTTTCATCTTGAAGACTAATAATATCACTTTCAGCATCAACCGAGGTGTTTTGTATCCATTTGGAGACTTGATTTTTATATCCATGGTTTTTAGAAAGTCCTGAAAGTGGTATAGGGATTTTAACTCTTTCTAACTCCTTTTCAACATTAAATGCAGTTAAAACAATTTTTTCAATTTGAGCAGTGCCAATTCACTGATTTAATGGTCGAATAATAGTTGTCTGAGTTTCAATGACTTTGGTACGAGGTTCAATTGTTGGAGGTTCCTTAGGAGGTCTTCAAGGACCAACTCTAGGCCTAATATCATATCTTTTGTTCAGCTCTACAATTAGGAATTCAGAGAAGGAATGGTATTTGAAAGCCTGTGAGGAGTCTTGATCTTCTTGAACCTACTTTTGTTGAGAGAGAGGAATAATAGAGGTGTGACCAGAAGAGGTATCCATATTGTTAATGTTTTCAATGATAGTCATAGTATGGTCATCAGGTTATTGATCATCTATTAGTAAAGGAGTTGGAACCTACTGATCATTACTAGGCCTTTGAAGAATTTGTAATTGTGTATTTCTTTTTTATTGACCTTGATTTTGATTTTGGGGTCGAGTGATCGTTTGTTGAACTGTTCTAGGTTGAGTCTCAATCTTGGAAATTATATTAGATATATTTCTAAGAAGTGAAGTTATCTCATTTATTTTAGAATATTCAG
>APFE031416694.1:5149-28451 GCA_000404065.3 Pinus taeda | reverse complement strand
CCTATCTAGACCTTTAGTCACCTTAAAGGACTAGGAATTATATCGTTGACCCAGGAAAACTTAATGAAATTCGAGTCCTCGGCTACGACACCAGATTGATGTTGTATCTTTAAGATGATAATGGTCAGCTATCATGCCAGGGCATCTAAGATATTTATTTTGGAGGGTTTTGTTTTAATTTTGGAGGACCAATGTATGAAATAGATTTAAAATAGTCATACCTAACATTTTGAATAGTATTAATATTTAAACAAATGGTTTCTATTAAAATCCACATAGTGATATAACTTGTTCAGTGATGAGCAGAAACTAAAAGATGATATGACTATTACAATTTTCAAATAGTAAATTAAATAATCATAAGTAAGAAAACCTTCAAACAATGTTTAGAAAGTTTAATAGAATATGCCTAAGATTACAAAATATGTTGATGATTTTATGATTTAGAGGGAATTAATTAAACAAATAGTTTATATAATTCATTCTCTTTGAAGGTGATCACTTTAGAAGCTTATAGGAGTAAATTGAAAGACAATTATTCCTACCCATTTATCTTTGTGAAACTTAAGAATATGAAGAAAGAACACAGTAAATGAAAATTGGAAAACTTACAGGGAACACAAAACTGTATGAATTAAAACTCAGAATCCTTTTCTTTTGTATTAATGATTCAGAAAAAGCGAAGTAGATTTAATGCTTACAAATGTTTCTTTCAAGGGTGAAAACCTTGATAACTCGTGGAAGGGAGTTATTTATACAATATTAGAGATAAGAAAATATCTTAAATAAATTTACAAAAATAGATCAATACAAAATTAGGAATATAAACTAATAGTCGACCTGTCACTATTTTGGCGTTGAGTTGTTGATGACTATTCCTGGAAACATTGAAAACTGTTGAACTGTTGATGACTTGTTCTTGGAAACATTGAATGTTGTTTGATGCTCTTTTCGGTCAAGTAAATCAGTTAACTGTTCCCAGTGTTTCTTATCTGGGATAGATAACTTAGTTATTCTTCAGTAAACTTCATTCGTTTTTGTATACTTGGTAAAAGTAGGTTTTATTGGAAATATATGTTTGATTTCATTTAGAAAGAAAAAGGCATCTCTGAGTGCATTCAACACAACCCTTGGTGTTGTTGCACCTCTTATGTTTGAAACTGAAGCTGCATTGGTACCTACCTCTGTAAGCTTTCGAGTACAATCTTCAATGGGCATTAATTTTTCGTTTATTACAATCATAGAGGGAAAACCCTTGTTGGCCAAGGGTTCTAACCTACTGAAAAATATTTGAACTATGACATTAACATTGTTGCATTTTTTCTCCAACTGAAGAATGAGGTTTTTCTTTGTGCTTATTTTCTTCACTTCAAGTATGGTTGTTGTCCTGTAATTTATACCTAATTCTTCAAGATCATAACTGTCCTTAGAATTCAAAAAATTGATTACCATAGTGGCAACTTCTGGCATGTCCTCAATTTCCTTGGAGATAGTTTCAATAGCTTCCTGAGCTTTCTCCAACAAGTCTTTTTGATAAACTATTATCTTGATATAGGGTCAGATATCCTTGACTGATTCAGTGATATCTTCCCATAAAATCTCCTTTGCCAAACTTAGTTTGTTTCCAAGGTAACATTCTTTGATTTGTTCATGTAAAACTTCAATTTGACTTTTTTCCCTCTGTAAGTCGGCTGCATGTGAACTGTCTACAACTGCTTTAATATTTTTTAATTCCTTCAGTTCATCCTGTAACTTCTTGATTTCAATTGTCTGAATGGACAGGTTCTGAACAAATTCTGCAAGTTCTTTAGCTCCTTCTGCTATACCTATAGTTGTTATTGTGCTTGAAGTAGAAACTCTAGTTATAGAGACTACTGAAAGAGGAACTACATCCATTGGAATTTGAGCCCTTTTCATAGCTTCCTCCTTCTCTTTGACCAATTTTTGCATTTGCTCCTCCATCTGTTTTATTTGTATATTTTGTTCCATGATGTGTAGAAATTTCTCTATGGATCAACTACCTCTGATGCCATGTAGAAATTCTCATTGTAGATCACTTGATAATGCAATGTACTAAAGCAAAATACTTAATCTACTTCTAAAATCAAACTTGCGGAAGCTTAATTGATTTTGAGCAAGATCAAACAGAACACATATAACAGAGAAGAAGATTCAAGCATACATGAAACATAGAAGAATACTTTGGGGAAAGCCTTAGTTAAAAACCCCACTATCTGTATTATCATACAAGTGGAAATATCTCAGGATTACTTAGCTCTCAAGCTATCTAGCTCTTAGTACAATCCATCACTGCTGCTCATAGACAGAATAGACAACACATATGTCTTCCTTCAGTCCTCCAAGCCTCCTAGCACAGATTCTCCTGGGCCCTCAAGCTGCCACCTGTGTGTAATAATCCCTCACACACTACTCTGACCTCTGAAATAATTGTGCAATCCTGGAGGAGTTAACTCCTTCTGCATGGATGAGTTTCCTATATAGGAAAATTCATCCAACTAATAGTACACTATCCCTTCCTTTAATCTCAACTGGGTGTCTGTCTGAACTAACATGCATGAGTTATTTATGAGAGAATATTCAGTTATCTAGAGAACACTAGTTGCATGCATGCATGCATTAAGTGATTGAACTCACAATTAGTTCCTCCAACTGTTTGGAACTAATTTAACTGGACTTAACTTAGTTATCTGAGCTAACTAATTACAACTCAAATACAACTCATCCTTATCTCCTTAATTAAGGGATAACTTCCTCAATCAAAGGGATAACTGTTGCATGTCTTCACATAGACTTCATGTTTGATTATCTCCAACTAATTAACTCAAGATGAATTAATTAATTATTTTTTAAATAGCTGCTAAGATCAAATTCGAATTTTAATTCTCAATTTTAGTTCAGGGACTAACTAAAATTGGAATGTATCCTGAAATGCTATTTATAGCAATGCTATTTTTAGCGTTTCTATTTTTTGCTATTTCCAACAAAGTTGGAGTATATCTTGAAATGCTATTTATAACAATGCTATTTTTAACATTTCTATTTTTAGCATTTCTTGTTGCTATTTTCAACACTCCCTCTCAACAAGAAAGGCATTCAACTCGAACTCGATCCTGAACCTTTGGAATGTTCTGCATGCGACACTTCTCTCAAGTGTTTTTGTTCCAACAACTCTAGAAACAAAAAATATCCAACCTGAATCAGAATGATGCCTCTGTCATCAAAGTCTCAGACTGGTATTGTCTCTGTCAACTAAAAAATCTACACCTCTGCGTTCTTCAGTATCTAACTGCTCTAGCCTTTGTCAATTTAATCTCTAATTGCATCAATCATAATGATTCCTCCTGCTGCATCCATGCTACTACTGGTCCTATCTCCCAGCACTACACATCCTCTCATCATGTTGCATTGTGCTGCCAACTGCTGCACTACAACTCAGTTACTGAGAAGTAAGTAGCTGATCTTCCAACTAACCTCCCTGTTGGGCTAGATACACGCTTTGATCCTGAATCTCCCTCTGCTACTGATAAGTGCTCCCTATCTAACCTCTGCGCTGCTGCAACACTCCCTACAACTCGCACCGTTTCACACGTATCTGTGCCATCCTGCACTGGTGCAACACCCCTGTGCCTCTCGCATTGTTGCAGCCTGCTAGCTCTGCGCTGCCTTGGGATTCCTGCACTGTAACTCTTTCTTGCGCTCCATCCACATCCATCTCTACCCAATCAGCTAGTCCTACTACTCCTTATCAAGGCTCCCATAGCAAGGTCTAATCCAAGAGGCTGGGTACCTCAAAGATCTTACCCCTATTTCAGCCTTCTTGGGACAATCACTTCGCATCGCCCCACCTCACACTTGGAGGTATGGTTGCGTGTGATCCCTCTTCCCACTTGGCTCAAAATTCCCCCCTACTAGAGGTCTTTGCATGAGTGGATTCCTCCACTCAGTCTCCTCTCAACTTCTCTAGTTGTGGCTACTCCACAACTTCCGGAAGCTGCTTCTCCAATTGTGGCTCCTCCACATTTGTCTGAGACTTCTTTTGTGGCTTCAAGTTGAGAGGTAATTTACTCTCCCTCTCAGCCACCAAGTATCTAACCTTTGCCTTGCTCCTCAAGGCTTTGCATGCATCTTGAACCTCAAGTGCATACAGGTTCTTGACTAGCACACCAATCTGTTTCATCTTTCTCACCGTCACGGAATTTTCTGGAAAAAAGAGCTGATTCTAAATCAATGATATCTCCCTCATCCGAACTCCGATTTAGCCGATTTTTTTTTTTGAATTTAGGTATTTTTTGCAAGAAATCTAGATCTGCTATTTTTTCTGAAAATTTTGCAGAAAAATTTCAGATATGCTCTACAAACTCACGACCCAATTATTATTATTATTTATTCTTTTTATTTTATTATTCTTTTTATTTTTTATTTTTACTTCGAATTCTCTTCTTCGTATACTATTCATAGGTCCAATAAACTTGGCTCTGATACCATGTATAAATTTCTCTATGGATTAGATACCTTTGATACCATGTAGAAATTCTCACTGTAGATAACATGATAATACAATGTACTAAAGCAAAATACTTAATCTACTTCTACAATCAAACTTGCAGAAGATTAATCGATTTTGAGCAAGATCAAACAAAACACATATAGCAGAGAAGAAGATTCAATCACACATGAAACACAAAACAATACTCTGGGGAAAGCCTCAGCTAAAAACCCCTCTATCTATATTATCATACAAGTGGAAATATCTCAGGATTACACAAAGCTTTATCTCTCTATCTATCCAGCTCTCAGTACAATCCCTCACTGTTGCTCATAGAAAAAATAGATAACACATATGTCTTCCTTCAGCCCTCGAAGCCTCCTATTTCCTTACGCAGATTCTCTTAGGTCCTCAAGCTACCATTTTTGTGTAATAATCCCTCACACACTGCTCTAACCTCTGAAATAACTACACATTCCTGAAGGAGTTAATTCCTTCTGCATGGATGAGTTTCCAATAAAGGAAAATTCCTCCAACTGATAGTACACTATCCTTGATCCAGGTGGATGTTGGTGGTCACCCACCTATCCCATTTGGACCCCCACAACTGTCTCTTTCAGTTTTTTTCAATTTCCTAAATTGTAGCACAGTTTACTATTTTTAGCAATTTTTCCGGTGGTGAACTTCCAGAGCCATTTTGAGGCCCTAAACGACTTTTTTTGGGAAATCTAGGGGCAACATGGGTCCATGGACCGATGTTTCCCTTCCCAAAGTGGCAGTGCTCGGATAGATCCTTCTAACGAGCTATTGTACACGTCAAACGGAGATCGTATGCCAAAGTTACGACCTCGGGAAATTGATGTACCAATTTACCCAAACAGGGCCCACAATTTGGCGTTTCATCTTCTAGGGTTAGGTTTTGGGATGCGAAGGGTTTTCCATTGTTTCTCAACAATAAATAGGCCTTCGAGCCTCATTGTAACAGAGTTGAGAGGCATGTAGCTGCCACATCTCTTCTCAGAGATAAGCTACCATCGCCCTAGCTGGTTTATTTCCATTACTGTTTGTAAGCATATTCAGTATTTTACATTAATGAAGTATTATTTCTGCTGCACATTTGTGTTTATGGTTATCTCTATATTTTATTGCGTTCCTGTTTAAATTCGGATCAATCCCTTCCTTTAATCTCAACTGGGTCTCTATCTGAACTGACATGCATGAGTTATTTATGAGAGAATATTCAGTTATTTGGAGAACACTAGTTGCATGCATGCATGCATTAACTGACTGAACTCACAATTAGTTCCTCCAACTATTTGGAACTAATTTAACTGGACTTTACTCAGTTAATTGAGCTAACTAATTACAACTCAAATACAACTCATCCTTATCTCCTTAATTAAGGGATAACTTCCTCAATCAAAGGGATAACTGTTGAATGTCTTCACATAGACTTCATGTTTGATTTTCTCCAACTATTTAAATCAAGATGAATTAATTAATTATTTTTCAAACAACTGCTAAGGTCAAATTCGAATTTTAATTCTCAATTTTAGTTCATGGACTAACTAAAATTGGAATGTATCCTGAAATGCTATTTATAGAAATGCTATTTTTAGCATTTCACTTTTTTGCTATTTCCAACAGAGTTGGAGTATATCCTGAAATGCTATTTATAGCAATGCTATTTATAGCATTTATTGTTTCTATTTTCAACATGATGAGCTTCATCATGTTAGATTTCTAAGTCTATGTTTCTTCAATATCCTTGGCCATTGGGTCATCGGAAGCTGGCAGTTTGAGTTGCTTCCTTAATGCTGAGAGCTCAACATTTTTCTTCCTGACAAGTTCTTCTGTAGCATTTATATTTGAGGGATCATATCCCATATTCAACACTAGATCTTCAAAAGATTTGATCTTGGTGTCCTTTGCTAGTGAGGAAACTTTTTCCAACTTGAGTTGTGACTGCGTATTGGCCAAAGTGACCTGCAACTTTGACAAACTCAT
This sequence comes from Pinus taeda, assembly GCA_000404065.3. Lineage (NCBI taxonomy): Eukaryota > Viridiplantae > Streptophyta > Pinopsida > Pinales > Pinaceae > Pinus > Pinus taeda. The sequence goes on along the minus strand of APFE031416694.1, from coordinate 21,937 downwards.
GGCAGTGTGAGTTAAAGTGGAAGAAATCATTTGGTTGGTCTATTTGTGCATCTCAATTTGGTCAATTGGATGCACATATTTTACATTAAACTCAAAGGAGGATTATTTTTGATAATGTGTAGGAGTCCTAGGCTGTGGAATTTGAGCTTGTAAGAAAGCCATCTGCATCTTACCCTTTTCAGAGTTAAAGACTGAAAGAAGTCTAGCTTGAGAACTGGAATAGTGTTTCCAGAATTGAGTATAAGTGTTCAACTTCAATTCCTCATTCTTCTTCTTAATTTCATTGAAGACATGCAAGATATCATGTTCTTTTTCTTTATGACTGGTTGCACTAGTCTCAATCACCTGCTGTTCCTGAGAAGTAGTGCAATGAGTGGGGGACTGTGTAAACTATCCACCAGACTATGTAAAAAGAAAAGTCTCTCCAAGTCCATCAAATGTTGTTTTCTGTGGCTCCTAGGTCTCTTCTTTCTATGTACAATTCTAAAGCCTTGGTTGGATGCTTCAGTTGTAGGGGATGAGTGTTCTTCCCTTCCCCATTTAGCTGTTTTTCCCTGTGCAAGTGGAGTTTGTACATTTGAAGTAGAGACTACCTATTCTTTAGCTTCTTGAAGGGTATTCTCCTTCCATTCTAACTGATTTTTGTACTACTCTATTTCAGGCCTGGCTGGTTGGTGGTATGCAGTAAAGTTATTTTCAACCTGAGTTTTGAAATTACTCCCATTGGGTCATAAGACCAAGTGAAGATGAGACCTAACTTCATTTCTTTCAATAACCTATCTGCTTCTTCTCCTACTGCTCTAGTGTTGCAGATGAAAGGACCAACCTGAGCTTTTAGCTTGAACTGTGATTTCTTCTTTGAAACTACGAAATGTACTTCATCTGCATTTAACCTCTGTCTAATATATTCCAATGCAAAAATTCTGATAGGGAGGTACTTAGGAAGTTTGTAGGTTGGAAGATCACAACCATAGAATCTGATTTCTATATAGTTTTGGTAAAGGTACCAATCTCTTGTGGTGGCTTGATCAAACAGTTGCAATACTTTCACAATTTCATCACTGATTCTTGGTACTGGAGTGCTTCTCATAAGATTAATAGCTGGATGAACAAACAATTCTATGAACTATTTATATGTCAATTCTTCCTTCTCCTTCATTCCCATAGAAGTCCAAAATATCACTGATTGTTGGTTGCCTTCTTCATCTAGCTTCTATAAGGTAAATGGAAACTTGTCTCCCTGAAAATATATAAAAAGATATACAAGTACTGAAGCATACTTGAATACTTCTTCAATATTAAACTGGACAAATTGTTCATGGATGGCTTCAACTAGAAATTGGTTAAAGTTATAGAGAGCAATAGGTTTGGAATTAGCAAAAAAGATAGACAAGAAACCTATGATGGATTCATTAACATATTGATCAGAATTGTAGCCAAGAAATAAGAAAGAATAGTGGTAGTTGTTATCACTTAGCATTTTATGAAGGTTAAAGAAAGAAATCATCGAGGTAACCAAAAACCAACTTTTAAGCATAGGCTCTAGCCAACCTATGGCTCAGAGAGGGCTCTCTCTATATGATTTAGCTAGTTTTCAATGCTCAATGGGTTTTTGATTTGTATTAAAGATTGGGTGGTGGAATCCTTAAAACAAATGGAAAGAATGATGTCTTTGGACCATTGGGCTATGGAATCAACATAAGGGCAGTAGAGCTGGGATTGACTCACAAAACAGAATGTTCAAAGGGAAAGATAGCAGAATGAAGTGGAGGTCATTGGAGAAAAAGGATGAAGTGGTTTGAACCATGGTGAGAGAGAAATTTAGAATTCTTAGACCGAGGTTTAAACGAGTAAAAAGAGGTAATCAGAAACAAAGGGCAATTAAGAATCCTTTGCTATAGATTATAGAGAGACAACCTGAAATAAGGAGAAATTAAGAATTCCTTAACTTAGATATGGGTTGAAAACATTTAAATGCCTAGTAGTCAAAACATAGTGCAATTAAGGAAATTCTGAGACATCATTCCATGTTATAGCATTCAGATTCATATTAACATAATGGGAACTTTAATAAGATAACAAAAACGTGAGAGAATACTTGTCTACACTTCACTCAACACATGGATCCTTTGAAATATCTGGTCTTTATTCATTAATCCAACTTGCTGGTTATGTCAATGCTCCAAAATCTTTACAATCTTTAGATCAAGAAGTCTATAGAAATGTCTAATAATCCACCCCAAAATACTTCAAATGAATAAGTATTTATACAAATTCTAAACTGAAATATCTTGAAAAATATCAAGATTGGTTTTACAAATATCTCAAACTGTTTTACATTAATAGAACTTAAATAAAGGACACTCAAAACTAATGAATCTATTTGGAACTATATTTATGGATTGAGGGTGAAAAATAAAAGAAAGTTGAATTTGATAGCAACTCTTAATTGATGATGAGGCTTCCAAGTCACTAACTGCCTCCTTCCTTTGTGCATTTTGCCCGAGAAATTCTACAAAATTAGGGTCCAGGAATACCTTTCTATATCTCATTCTGAGATAGATATGTGAAACATGAACGGTGTTATTGTAGATAAGTATGTTATGAGATAAATCTCTTTCGTTTCCCAAAATTCAGCTCCAGTTGTTCACAATATTCTCTACAATAGATGTCAAAAACATGACTTTGCATAGTCCAAAAAATAGGCTCCAAAGATATGAATTTATCTCCTTTTTGTAATACCTGTGTTAAAAGTGAAATAGATTTTGGAGATTGGTCTATTAAGAACACAAACCTCCTCTAGTTTCTCAAAATGCATCTTGGATTGGCCACAATAGGTTCTGCAAAATTATGACTTAAACAGGAAATTTCTGGAAAATTTACCATTTCTGCTCTGTTTTTTTCATCTATCTTCACTTTGATTTTTTAATCTGATACACTTTTACTTTGATGAACTGTCAATATCCTTTTCTGTGTTTTTACTTTTACTGTACATTTTAACTTTTTACTGTGTATTTCAACAGTGAATCATTTAGTTTTTTATATGTATCAACATATGGTAATGGATATTGATCAACTCCTGTATATTTGATCTACTTGTCTTTTGACTGTATGCTCTATCTGGTTCCTTTGTTTTAATAGTCAATGTCTCTGTGTGAATGCTTTCTTTCTACGTTTTGTATATAGCTATTTTCTTCTTCTGAATGAAGGTTTTTAAATAGATTTCCTCTTGAGTCTTGGAGTAAACAAGTTTTATGACTAGTATCAAAATTGTTTATCCAAGCTCTGGTCTTCTGCTAATTACCTACAAAATACAACAATTTGTTAATAAAACACAAGTCTGTGAGGAGGTGACCGAAGACTGTATTGAAAATGGGAAGAACTATGGATAGAGTCCAGAAGGTGTTCGGGAGGGAATCCATGGTGAAATCATGTCTCAGAGGCTTAGGGTGGCACCAAAAGGGTTTGATAGGTTTCACTGTGTAACTGAGTAAAATGCATGAAAATGAGGGTTTTCAGGGTTTTAATGGGTAATGAGTAAATTGACGCAAAATTTCATATTACGGATAATAATCGATTGTTTAGGTTGGCGGGGAGGTGGTTATGAAGGTCCTCGCACCGCTTATGAGGCGAAGGTTTTTAGGAGGGGTCATGATCTGAAAATGAGATCTTAAATCAATATTAAGGTATTACAGACTCATGTGTAGGAACGCCTATATTATTTAGTGCAATGGATCGAAAAGATTGCGAATAATATAAACAATGAATAGTTATAAAACATAATAAACACACACATCAACACAACAAAATAATCAAGGAGTTCACCAGACTTCCTAGCTACGTCTCCTAGTCCAGCTTTCAGTGTCGACCTCTATATTATGTCTTTAAGAGAAAAATATTACAAGTGTGAGATCAAATAGAGTCTCAACACAACAGTGACAAAACAACAGGGATTTACTCGAAATCCTCGAGTCTAAAAGAGTGCACAAACTCTCCCTCTTTCTCTCTGTCTTCTACTTTCTCTTGCTCTCTTCTCTGTCGCTGAGAAAGTACTTGCCTCTCTATGCTACCATAGAATGGATTTTAAGCCTATCGGCACTGTCAGTTCAATCCCCCTTCTTGGGCTCTCTGGCTCACAGCCACTATCCATTCAAATCCCTATTAAGTGTTAAACAATCATTGAAAAATACTCCAAGGTATGGTGGCCACCTTTTTCAAACGGAAAGGATCAACGTGGGTGAAATCCCCGGGAATACGTTCCTCTATTTACACAGAGAAATACACCAAAACAGTGAGAATTTCCGCCAAGCCAGACTTCAAATGATATTGAATATGACCTATAATCCTATCGGTTTCATTGTTGCATCGCTATTGCAAGTCGCAAGCACTATGGTCATAATCCCTTTGTATTTGGTCTATAGCGGGAATACACAGAAATACATAGGAAAAAGCTTATTATCAGACTTCAAATTTTATACAGCCACATCTATAATTCCTTTCGAGTCCACCATGATCGCAATTGCATATCGCATTCATTCACGCCCATTACAACCCTATTTAATGTTTGCGATGCGAATAAATCTCCATCACTGGTCTTCCGCCATCAGATCGACGATTGATGTCTTCTCGATCAAACAAAACTTGCTCAACAGTCCTTCACTATTGATCTACACTTAGTGGATTTGACGGTCCACAACGATTTTGGGTGAACAACTTACCTGATACTTAACCAACTTTACAGACCTGATGGGAATTATAAACTTCCAATCTATTAAAGTTCAGGTCTGATTTCTCAATTAAATTCTGATTACTTTAGCACCCGATATCCATTGGATGATGCGATCTCTCGATCTTGCGGTCTGTGGGTATTCAACATACACACATTTTAACTTCCCTTCGGTTCCATGCGATGCAATATTGGTAGTTGATCTAGACCATTGATCTGCGCGCTCGATCAATGGTTCACCTTGTTTCACTGGATCACGATCGCAATTCCCATAAGGCTGCCTCCGATACACTTCGCTGGCTTGTTTCAATGCGATATCACCGATTCAATTTGGTCTGTTGATTTGGCCGATCCGATGGATCTGGTGCAACGAGACTTCGTTCTTTGTTTAACTTTATTTTTTGCCATTCCTTCAATGTTTCTTTGCGATAATCGGTTTCTGATATTTGAAGACTTAGAGGTTTCAAGATCCATTTCGGATCATGTCACTCGATCAATGCCAACGCTTGACACGTAGCAGATATGGGGCTCGGAAAAACCACTTTATCAGGTGGGTAAAGGTCGGTCGTTGGGTGAAGCCAATATGGCTATGGACTGTCGGATGTGGGCATTGATGATCGGATGGTAGTCGGGCAAGGAATGTGTGTGGATGATATGAGGATAGGCTTCAGGGGGGGGGCCAGGGTTTTAATCCTTGGCAGTTTGGGATTAATTAGGATTTAATCATGGGTTAAAACGATGAGTAGGGTTTAATGACATGATTAGTTTACCTTTACCATGCAGTGGTCTATTAAGTGGGTTTTGGCAGGAATATGGGATAAAAGTATAGTTTATAATTAAACTAAGGGTTGGGGTATTATATACGAGATTTATTTATATATGGGAAAAGGTATATCAGGAGCTATATTATTATGTTAAAAATTAATATGAAATGAAATGAGCAGAGTGAACATACCGCTAAGCATAATGTAATATTTGTACATTTCCTTTACATACGCTTAACTTAGGATAAAATCTTTTGTGGGTTTTTGAATGAAATGGGATTTAACATGGTATTTCTCACTTTTCATAGGGTAATGGAGTTTAACCTTAGGAAAATGAGTTTTATTATGAAAATGAAGGGGGATAACTTTTATGAAGGGGATTCTAACAGTTGATGTCCATAAGTCATTAAGCCGAGGGTCCAGTCCCACCAAAAGTCAGAGAAATGCTCTGAGCCTTTATGACTTGAAGGATTTTTAGTACTAAAACATACTTTTGGATGGGGAAATTAATAACTATAGGGATGAAATGAATGAGTGGAAGTCAATTAAATCAACTTGCAAACCTCTGCTTTTGATTTCTTAATTGCTCATGCACATTGAAACATATGATTAAGCATGATAGATGTGCTTTTGTCCAATCAACTTTATACTTTAGCAACCTTTCTTCTACTTACCCATTACTTTCCCTAACATTTTTTCTTCACTTATTTGGGTGCATTTAAGCTAGCAGACCCTTTTCTTTCCTTTTATAAAACAAACTATCTACTTCTAACATTATATCTTCCAAGGGCTCAGATTAAATTGATGAGCTGCTTTTATTTTCTCTACCTATCTAATGATCTGCCAAGATTAAACTGTTTGGTCAGATTTTATTCTCTAACTATAAACATAAAATTCAAATCATGAAATAACCAAGATTAAACAGTTTGATTACCATGGATTGTGGCATGAATAACAAGTTGCACACAATCATTATTATGCATAAATGTAAATAGGAGTGGCATTTAGACTTGCACACTTTCATGGTGTTAACATGAAAACTAGTGTCCATTTAGAGCTGCTAGTCCCACTAAGACGGGTAGCTATCTTAGAAACAAACAAACTAAAGTTACTTGTGTTTTCCTTTATGAGAGATAGATGGGAGAGAAGCAGAGAGTACCAACCTCAGTCTTTCGCTTGGCTCCTTGCTTGTTTCCTCCCCCCCTTTGACAGAGCTTCGCCACTCTTTCCTCATTTGTCCCACTTCAAAGAACACCTGTAGAGTTAAAGAAACATAATACCATCAAAGCAAAGAGATCTATAACCATAAACAATATAGGATCAGATGTATATTAACCATACATATGCATACACTAATACAAGATTCAGAAATATACAAGAATATGGGGGAAAACTCAAATAGCTTTATTGATAAAAGTAGTAGAAGAGAGGATTACAACCCAACGATTTGACCCAACACCATCCTCCCAGCATGAAAGCCCTCTTCACCTCATGAAAATCTAGATCACCCAACACTATAATGTTTCATAGAGAAACCAACAACACTTCCTTACAAAAAATACAAAATTCCAACCTCTGGATCTCTAGGATGAGGGATCCATATATAGATATTTGCAGGTGGGTGAGTCAGCTTTTGGGATTTTGATTATTGTCATTTCTCTAATAGTTCTTGGTTCCACTTGGATATTTCATGATCTCTTACTCATCCCTGGGCGAATTCAGAGAGGCATGTGTCATATGAGAAGTTTCTAGAAGATTCTCTAAGTTTCCACCTAGCAAACTGCCTCTGCCATTTGTCTAGTCTCGCCCATCACATCCCATAGAAGGGATTTTTAGTATGCATCGCAACCCCTGTGTGTAATAGGTGAGATGCATTGCACCTTGACCATGGAGCAGGTGAGATGGTCCAGTTTTGACTAGTTCTGAGTAGTTTTTCAGGGAGAACTTCTGGGAAATGATGTAATCAGCTGACCTTGTTCCTTTAGGGTATGAAACAACACTTTTAGGGGTTTAGAAGCCCTTGGTTTATGGAAATATGTGATTGGGGTTGTAGTGCCCAAATATGTCTATAATAGTTGCCCCCTAAAGCATGAGGTCGTAAATCTTCTGATGTCGGATGAAATGCTTTATCATGAGGATCCAGGGTTTTTCGAATTGGAAGGTGACCTGTAATAAGATACAATACAATACATTATCTTCATAATATTTTCATCATCTAGCTGAGGTGGGCATTCCCATGCTCAGCTTTATAAATTCATTTTCATGTACATAGGACAGACAACCATTTGTGTGGCAGACTGATGATTATGGTAGAGCCATCATCCCTTGGCGTGGATGATTATCTGTGCAGCTATGATGTACATTTGATTTCTTTATTTTTACTGAATGTATCATAGCCCGAATGGATGAAACTAGATATGGGGTCTTCAAACTCTTTCAATCTTCGCCCGAAGTACAAGTCTATCCATGTGAAAATATGTTCTGATGTCGAACATGGAAAGACATCGCCTGATTACTAGCAAATGATGTAAGATGTTAACAGGTATGAGAGGAATCACCGATAATGACGATGACCCTCAAGGTACTACAGTACAATTCACGTGGTGTGAATACATGAGTCGATGTCGAACACCACGTAAAATCTTTCGGTCGAAGGCCATTGATGTAAACCTGTCGCTGGAAGTGAGAAACTGCCATTGAGGGAATGCAAGCTTCAAAGTTACTGAAAAGGGTTGTTCCTTAAGTCAAATTCTTGGATAATGACGCTGATGTCGACAAGAAGTGACCCGTCGTTAGAGGGCCTTAATGAATCCCCACATCTACGACACGGAAACGGGAGCAAATGATTTGTGGAGGTGAAACGATCTGATGATACAAGTTCAATGGTGGCGGTCATGAAAGAATGGAGCGTGAAGGTATTGTAGTGGATTGAGGGCATAAACTAGTCTGGTGAATTCTCTGAGCGACTTCTCTTGAACATGATTAGCTGACACTAACATGGATGTAGCGTTAACCCCAAAAATGGATGGTTATGGGGACTAACGGTGATATGACTGATGAACGGAATAACCCAACCCGACTTAATCATTGGTGGATGGCGTGAAAAGTGTCATGTTCAAGAGCGACCTACTACCAATAAAGATCTCAAGTTTTTCTTCAAGTTTTCTTCCCAATTTTTCCCCAGTCATTTCTGACCAATACCTCTTTATTTTTGTCAAGCTTAAGGAGGATAACATATGCTTGCTCTATAATTTTCCCTTGAGGTAAACCCGTTGCTATGTTTTAGCGAGCCTGGCGACAGTGAAACTCGCTCTTGTCTGTAATGGACAAGGTTGTCGCTATTTTTTTAACGAGTTTAACGACAAAGATAACTCAGTCCTTTTCAGTTTTAGAGTGTCTGAAAAGAGACGAAAAGGAAACTCCAGTAATCCTTTTTCATGGGATAATCCCTTAAGTCTGAAAAAGTATAAAATAATATGAAAGGGATGAATTTTCCGATCATTTTAACGAGCCGGAAAAGATAAGTGCTCGATCTTTTTGTGTAATGATCCCTCAGGTCCAAAAAGATTAAAATATAGAGGAGGGATGGCACTTCCAATCACTTTAATGAGCTGGAGAGGCCAATCTCTCGACAATATTTTTATATTTTACGAGTTTAAAAAGAGCTTAAAAGAGACTCGTCTTTGAGGAATGAGTGATATTTTCGGGTAGCAGCTGGTTCCAGGTAAGGTTTGGAACTTTTCGATCACAACAATGTAAAGAACATGGCTAATAGAACCACTCATCACAACTGTTCCTCAAAAGGGTAAACAATCAAGTGGAGGTGGATGATCGACTAAAAAGTGGAGGTGATGGTAAGAACATGACCAAGGCTCAAAAGCTGATAGTAATGTGATCACAAAGGTTATTTACCGAAAGTGGGTTCATTTTTTAATGAGCTTGAACTCTGGGGGAACATATGCTCATAACTAGGTTTACTTTTTAACGAGCTTGAACTTTGCGGAAACATTACTCGTGCCAGTCGTATAATAAGGATGTCTCTCATTAGTAGGTTCATTTTTTAGGGAGCTTGCCCCATGTACAACTTTGCTCTGGAGCCTTTTATATGTAAGCTAGGAATGACCAACTACTGTCCTAGGGGTTAAAGAACAACTAAGGTTAGGTAGGATAGCTTCTCGATGGGAAACCTTTCCTTTACTTTTCTGTTTCCATTGGTCCCGACAAAGGTGAATGGTTGACTAGACCAATCACCTAACTTAAGCAGTTGAAGTTAGTAAAAACTACGGGGTTAGAGTTACGCTGGTCGCTTTTCACTTGCATACAAAAAGGTTTGCATGCCCCCAGGTATAAAGAGAAGTAGAGTTTCCAGGTTACCATATGGAATTTCTTGCATTAAAGCAAGGTTGTTTCATCCGCATTTGCAGACAAAACACTTCCTTGGCTCTGTCCATCGAAATAGAAAAAGGTGAATGGTACGAGCTTCCACTCACATAACCTTTGACGAGGGAATCCTTTTCCAGTCTAATCCCATTTTCCTAAATGGATGAGTGTGTCAGACTAGTCATACATCCTACGCAGAAACCTACCTTATATATGGGGTTTTCCTACCGAAGCAGACTAGGGCGCATGCCCCTTGGGTTTAGTCACATTCACCAAATCACTCGTGCTCATCAGGTGGACAAACTAGAGGTTGATGAGACATTCCTTGTGCAAAAAGACCAGTTAGGGATGGCATTTGACTATTAGCTGTGTTTGAACCAGGGAATGAAAGTTGGTCAACGAGGTGGACCATTCTGCCTTCATACGGGAAACACATCACTCGAAAGAGTGAGGAAACAATAGCTCCCATGTTGTAAATGTAGTCACACCCAAGGAGTAGATTGTAATCTAGAGGCCCTTGGACTACCATCACGCTTAGATGAACGGTTTTCCTTCTCAAATTTATAGGCAAATTTGGAAGGATCCCTAAAAGTCCACTGGTTCCTTTGTTGAAGCCTGACAGATTTCGAATCTTAGGCAGAAGTGATGGCGAACCAAGTGCTTTCCAAGCAGTTGAGGAAAGGATACTCACAAAATCCCCTTCATCTATGATAGTACCAACCATGATCATTTTGTTATCTTTTACTATGATTCAGAATGGTACATTAGATGGTAGGCGGTGTCTCCCTAGTAGATTCCAATCGAAGGAAATGACTAGATTGCTTGGAAGAGGGACCGAATAAATGGCTGGATGAATCTTTGACAAAATTCCTTCCTGTGGTAAAGGAACAGGTAGATTTCCCCCATGTTCATCGGACTCTGTGTTAACAAAAATAATTTGAACAACGTCGTTCTCATTCTCTTTGGTGACTGTATCATCTGAAGGTGGACCTTCTGAAGACAAGACTAGGTCAACTGTCGTCTCGACCTGTTGAATTTGGTCCGGTGTGGACTCATAGGGTTTATCTTCAATGATAGGTGCTTCGACTAACAAAAAAGGTGTGTCAGTCAGATTTTCAACTAGCGATGGACTCGGCAAGAGTTTTTTGTATCTAGGAGGAAGTAGCTGCGGTGAAGCAGGACGATTATCCAAGACTCTTTTAGCTTTGTCCAGGAACGGACAACGGTGGAGGGTATGATTGCCTTTACACAGTCTACAAGGAAATTCAGATCTTCCTTTCTGTCCATTTATTTCATTTTCACTAGTTGATGGTGTGCTCTCAACATGATTGTCAGAGGTTGAAGACACCAGATTGTGCAAGTGGGGATACCAGTCCCTTAAGATCCACGGGATGTAAGGACAATCTCGACGATAGTAGTCTCCTTTGAAAATGACACATGGAGATTTAGGTTTGGATGGTGCAATTTGTGTATTTTCACCAAATGATGCATGGTTACCCCTTTTCATCGTTGGCTTCTTCTTCTTATTCTCCTTCCCTTTCTTCTTCTAATCAGTTACTTGGTTTTTAGTGTTACTAGCTTCACCAAGCGAAGAGGAAGAAGGAGAGGGAGAAAGAAATGAAGTAGAAGGTGGGGGAGTGGCTTCAATATCATCTGGTTGCTGATTTGATTTCTGAGGAATTACGGTGTTTTGAATGACAGAGGTTGAGAAAAGCCATACTGCCAGGCCAATGGTGAGTCCTGGAAGGGACAATGTAGCCATATGTGGAGCACCAACATCTCCCCAAGAAGAGAAAGGACTAGGATTCCCCCCAAGGGGAAATCCTTGATTGGTGGACTCGATTTTCTCAACTTAAGACCAACGAGGGAACAATGCTGTTATTCCAATTAAATTAAATTTTATGACGCTTTGACACACTTGCTTTTTCAATTTTAAAGAGTCAAGAAAAAGCCAAAGATGACTCTAGTCGCCTTCGATTTTTAATGAGCCTGAAGTGACAAGTGCTTAGATGGACCTTTTCTTGTAAGGAGTCTGAAAAGGAACAAAAGTGACTACTTTGGAAATCTAGACAGAGGGATTACTAAACCAATTGCAAAACTGCAGAATACTTTTTACGTACGGCAGTCAATCTTCCCAAATGCTGTGTTTAGTGCATTGCGATCGATAAGGCGATAGACACAGCTTCCTAAGGATAAAGGATATAGCCTATTATGGTCTCCCAATATATACTTGATGATACGTGGGACCACAAGTCTGTACTAGCACTTATCGTATCAAGGAGGAGGAATCACCCAACCTACGATGAAAACGATAGTTATTAGGCTTTACGACGCCGGAATACGTCTCTAGCCTAGACTTCTAGATGTTGTGCATTAGGTTCCAAGGCGTTTTTATGTTCATTGAGGTTTATTTTACAGTTGATCTTTCTTAAGAAGTTTTCCTTTAAGGTTCACCACGTGATGTAGATATACAATTCCTAAATATGCAATCTAAGATGATAAACAGTCGTTTAATTTCTTTTTGCAATGAAAATCCTAGCTACTAAGGAAAGAGAAGTAAAATTCTTTCAACATAGAGCAGAGCACACACTAAGATGCACTATCCTAAATCAATTTCCGCATGTAGTCTAAATGCAAATGCACATGCATGTATTTGTTTTTCAATTTCCTTAATATGAGAATGACAAAAAGAAAACTAAGTACAGATCTGAACTATCTTTTCTCAAAGCGACACTTTAGAAATTTCTTGTTCAAAAACAAAAGGAAGACTAAGACGACACTTTCAATTTCGACTTGAAAATTGCTTTCGACACTTCAAAGAATTGATGATTCAAATAAAATACAATAGAAAAAGTGTAATCGACTATCTAAAAGAGGAAGACTTTACGACACTATTTTCTTTGACTAAAAACGACACTTGCGACACTTTCAAATCAAAAGACAACAGTTCAATTAAGCTACTTTTTGCAAAGGAGGATTGTAAATGATGAAAAATACATAAAAAACATTCACAATTCCTTATCAATGGAGGCTGAATAATGCAAAGGAAGAGAGTTTCAATAGTGATATATTGATCATAGACAACAAAACTACTGAATAGAGCTGAAGGCAATGAAGAAAAACCAAAATCTGGAGGCAGAAACAGTCTCACTCAATCATCACACCTGTAACATATGGAAATAGGGATGTATCTCACCTGCAACACATGGGAGGTGCGATGCATCGAGGTTGCCAATGAGAGATAGTGCAATGGTCCAGGGATGAGACTGAGCTTGGTTTTCACTCACAGTTTGCAGCTAAGTTCATGGATTTTGGTTGAGCTAATTATAGGTAGTAAACACAAAGTATAGGGGCTGATCTAATGCGGTTATTTGAGCTACCACAAGGGCACTTAGGATGTTTGCAAGTCAGATGTTCAGTTCATAAACTAACCTGGAGATTGACTGAAGCAACATTGATCTACTTTGCAGTCGCATAGCAAAAGCAGTTTGAAGGCTAGCCGGCTTAACTTCAGGCTCCATCTGTAGTTTATAAAGCAAACGACAGTAACTAACAATCAAACTATTCACTCCCTAGTGGATTCACCATTTTGTTGTCAGGAAAACTAGTTTCCATTCAGAGTTGCTAGTCCCACTAAGACGGGTAGCTATCTTAGAAACAAACAAATTAAAGTTACTTGTGTTTTCCTTTATGAGAGATAGATGGGAGAGAAGCAGAGAGTACCAACCTCAGTCTTTCGCTTGGCTCCTTGCTTGTTTCTTTCCCCCTTTTGACAGAGCTTTGCCACTCTTTCCTCACTTGTCCCGCTTCAAAGAACACCTGTAGAGTCAAAGCAACATAATATCATCAAAGCATAGAGATCTATAACCATAAACAATATAGGATCAGATGTATATTAACCATACAAATGCATACACCAATACAAGATTTAGAAATATACAAGAATGTGGAGGAAAACTCAAAGAGCTTTATTGATAAAAGTAGTAGAAGAGAGGATTACAACCCAACGGTCTGACCCAGTGCCATCCTCCCACCATGAAAGCCCTCTTCACCTCATTAAAAGCTAGATCACCCAACACTACAATGTTTCATAGAGAAACCAACAACACTTACATAAAATACAAAATTCCAACCTCTGGATCTCTAGGATGAGGGATCCATATATAGATATTTGCAGGTGGGTGAGTCAGCTTCTGTGATTTTGATTAGTGTCATTTCTCTGATAGTTCTTGGTTCCACTTCGAGATTTCATGATCTCTTACTCATCCCTGGGCAAATTCAGAGAGGCAAGTGTCATATGAGTAGTTTCTAGAGGATTCTCTTAGTTTCCACCTAGCAAACTGTCTCTGCCGTTTGTCTACTCTCGTCCATCGCACCCCACAGAAGGGATTTTCAGTATGCATCACACCCCCTATGTGTAATAGGTGAGATGCATTGCACCTTGACCATGGAGCAGGTGGGATGGTCCAGTTTTGACCAGTTCTGAGTAGTTTTTCAGGGAGAACTTCTGGGAAATGATGTAATCAGCTGACCTTGTTCCTTTAGGGTATGAAACAACACTTTTAGGGGTTTAGAAGCCCTTGGTTTATGGACATATGTGATTGGGGTTTCAGTGCCCAAATATGTCTATAAAACATGGTCTCTTTTTGGTTTTGGGGTTCATATATTTTCATTTTTTGACCTTATCTTATTCTTTTTGTCCTTTGATATTTCTTTAAGGACATACCCTCTTTACACTTTTTAATTTTTTAATATGGAAAACATTTGCAGAAAGAAAAGGTATGTACAATATTACAAGGTGTAACCTTATTCATTCAAAATTATGACTCCTATTGGTATACGAACCTAACAATGGCTCCACTTGGGGATGGCATATTTTGAAAAGATGTCAAGATCTAATGAAGATCAGTAGCCTTTGAATTGTGATTGAAGTTACATTGTAAAATGTTCTTCTATGATTTTTGCCTTATTGTATAATCTCTGTGACTGAAAATCTTGAACTGAAATCATAGCCTTTTCTGCAAACTGAAATTTGACACATGCTGTACTAAAATCTGATCTAAAATAAACTTCTTGTTGAAAAACTGAATTTATTCAAAATGAAATCCTACCTACTTACTCTAATTATCTGTCCAACTGCTGGTTAGGTAAAATGAAATAGCTAATGCAACCATTCAAGCATCATATACATTGGTGAATTTTGTTGCTTGTTCTTGTTTGTGATTAAAACTGAGATTTTAGAGCCAATTATAACCTTGTCAACAAATGAGAAGATAAGGAAATACTTGATTTCATTTGTTGACTCTAGAAACTGTACAAAAGGATTTTCCAAAATATACACACTATTTTTGAACTGATTTAAGCAACTGTACATCTATTCTAGGTGGCCTCCAGGCCATGAAACTAAAATATCCCTTTCACCTTTATCACCCTGCATATTTTAAAACAAGCATTGTGATGATATTTCTTCCGATTGAAATGTTTGACTGATGAAAACTTTATCATCTTGATCCTAAATCTGATTGTAAGTTAATGAAGAACAATTCTGATTGCATTCACTATCCAACCCATCAGTTATGGGATCATGAAAAACTTGGAAGGATTTTTGCAACTTATTACTCATAGGTTCGAATGGGACTTCACAAATTTCTATAGGTTGCTCATCATTTTCTTTAGAGTTTTCATACCACATTTCCTTTAAAAATTGAAATGATTCAAAACATAGTGGTATATAACTTTCCTGTATTATTTGATGAGGTGTCTCAATGGAATTTCACAACTATAATTGTGAAAGTGAAGGATCTTGATCAGGAATTTTATTGTCTTCTTTGTTGTTAATGTCAATACGTAAAGGCTGTTGATTTTTTATTGCTTTAAAGTTTTCTCTGATGAACTAAAATGAAGCAAAACGAAGAGGCAAAGAAGCTTCACTTATTTCCAAATTTTCTGCACTTTCTTTCTCACTTTCATCGCTGATATGGATAAGATGATCACTGTTTTCAAGCTGTTGAAACTGAATTTCTTTTTTTCCCAAACTAGTTTCTGATTGCTCTGTAAAGTTAGCTTGGATTTGAAGAACATAATTATCATCATACTGATCATATTTAGGCAAATAATTAAAAGAAGTAATGTCATCAAACATACACATTAGATCAACAGATTGCTTCTCCACATATTGATCCATAAATCCATTTTCTGATCTATGGTAGTTGGGATTAGTAGGAATTTGTTCATGACTTTCAACCTCTTCCTTTTGTGAAATAAATGTGTCATGGTGATTTTGAGCAAAAAAATAATCTTTCATTGTGATTTTTTGTATCCTTTCCTCTATTTTATTTACCAAAATGTCGAGTTTTACCTTTGCAATGTTGTTTTCCTCTGCTTCTGATTTCAAAATTTCTCTTCTAATTTGCAGATTAACTTCTACATCTACTGCAATGTTCAACATATGTTCCAGTGTTGAGGGTTTCTTTCTCTTAGCTGAAATTCTATCTCTGGATCAAATGCTTTTGGATAATGCAAAATAGTTGAATCAAGAGGAGGTCTTATATTTGATGGCACTGAATAATAGAATTGATTAAATCCGTCAGAGAATTGTGGTATTGTTTCATTTGAATATCTTTTTAACTGATTATATTATTCTATGATCACCAAAATATTGACTTTGATTATCCATCTATCAAGAAAAAATATGGAAAACTGTTGGAAATTTGAGATGCTTTCAATAGGTAAATTCTTGAACCAACTCTCTACTCTACATTGCAAAGAAAGAGAAAAAAGCATGATAATAACATCATCTTCATCAATTTCAAATAAGTCCAGATAATTATCAAAAACTTGAATGTGTTTTTGGGCAGTGATACCATTCTCTCCATCAAACTTAGGGAGAGACATGTAATAATTGTTAGGGAAAGCATG
>APFE031416691.1:0-11316 GCA_000404065.3 Pinus taeda | reverse complement strand
TGAGCTTCATAGATAACAAATTCCCTTTCATGTTCTAGTACACACCTTTTGAGTACCTCGTTGGTTCCTTTATTATGTAATGAGTTGTTTATCAATGAGAATGAAACTGCTTTAATTGACAGGGTCCTCTTTTTTTTAGACAGTTTGTAAGGTGATTCCCGTGCATGTAAGAAATAAGAGATTTATGTAAGTTCCATAAGGATTGCTTCTACTTTGAATAAATGGGTATTGGGTAGATCATCCTCAAGATCTATTGACTCTTCCCCTATCTCTAGTCAGGACAGATGATTGGGCCTGATGTTCTTTTTACCAGGTCGAATAATTACTTCAAATTCAAAATCTTGGAATAACAATAGCCATCAATAGCTCCAACCCCGATGGAATAGTTTGTTGACAAGTTACTTCAAGGTTTGGTGATATGTGAATAAAATGAAAGGATTTGCAAGGAGGTAGTGACACAATTTCTAGAGAGCAGAGATCACGGAAAGTGCCTCTCTCTTTGTCGTTGAATAATTTTGCTTGGATTTTTTTTAGTTTTTTACTGGCATAAGTATGGGGGTGGTCTATGGAATTATTATTTGGTTGTGCTACAATGACCTCGACTACGATGTTAGAAGTGTCAACATGTACATGGAACTTCTTAGTCTAGTCGGCGAATTTTAAGATCAGGCTTCAACTATTTTTTTTAAAGTAATTGAAATGATTCATCACATTATTTCATCCAATGGTATGGAACATCCTTTTTTAACAATTCATTGATTGGGAAAGTAATATCAAAGTAATGTTGAATAAATTTTCTATAATACCTTGTATGCCCCAGAATGATCTTGATCTTCTTTTGATTACAAGGTACTTCAAACCAAGGATCGCTTTGATTTTTGTTGATATCAACTTTGATCCCATCCTTCGATACTACCTGCCCCAACAATATACCTATAGGAGTAGCAAAGATGCATTTTTCAATATTTAGAGACAATTGGATTTGTGTACATCTTTCTAACATTAGTATTATCCACTGAGTATGATCTTCTAACAATGTGTAGATGGTCCAATCATCAAAATAAATTGTCATCGTTTGATATATGTACTCTTGGAATGCCTTGAGCACTATCTATTGATACCAATTTCATTAAAATCTAATTTTGTATTAAGCTACAAAATTACCCCTCCATCATTTCTTTGTCATGTTTCAAGTGACTCTAATTTTTTCTATTTTGACCTATTCCTTAACCAAAGGAGGGACGACACCATATATGAAAACTTGATATTTCATCAGTGCATATTATGTGAAATATGTTCTATGTCATAAACATTTGATGTGGATGTGAATGATGGCTAATGTTGACATGTTTATTATATTTTTTGATACATTCAAGCCAAGTGCATGAATACAAGTGGCATAAGAAAACATTCCTGAAAATATTTTGCAAAGGTTTAAAGGAAGAAAGATGTGTTTTTTCCGTACACTCAAATTTCAAATATTGGGAATTGGTTATAAAAGGTGAGGGATATATGTTATGACAATGATTCATATTTTTGGGGCCAAGTGTTTTATATGACATATATTATATGGTTTACATCGTGCATATGGTATGATAGCCTATTTAAATTGTTGAATGAGCTATGGTCCTCTCTATGGCTTGGACTTGGAATACATGTATTATATTTTTTTTTTCCTCTGCTATTTGTCCATTTGGGTGTAAAGTGTTACTACAGGTGTATTTTGAGAGTTTCAATGTATTTCATACCCCGCCAACATATTCATTGCACATGGTGAAAGCATGTATCTTAAGATTTTTGATGGTTGAGGTGTTGTTTTTATGGAGGCCAAGGATGACTTAGATGTTGAGTCACTCTTGATGAAGACTAGGTTTTATTATTGACCTCGATTAATTTTTGTTTGTATGCCATTTCTAAATGCACCAAATATTATGTGGCTGGTGTCATTCTCAATCTTATATGCAGGGCATTGAAGTAGGGATTTTTGGACAAGGTATTGAATGCACCTATTTTTAATGGTAATTGAGAGTTGGAAATTGTTTGGGTTGAGAAATCAATGACCCTTTACAATAAGGGTTTTTTGCATGGCTATAGTACATTTGAAGTTAGGAATCCAGGTTCATCTTGGTAAGTTTTATCCACTATAAGTCACACAATCACTCCACCTGTTACCATAGCAAATTATAATTTTGAAGGGTAAATAGTGAATTTGTTTATGGAAAGACTTGTTGTACCTCTTGGTAGGCGGTGTGTCGACTAAGAAGGGCATATTCAGTTTATATTATATATAATATATATATATATTATATATATATATATATATATATATATATATTATATATATAATTATATATATATATATATTATATATGGTTAATTACATAGTTCAATTATATTTTTGATAATGGTTGATGGCTCTTCATTTCCTAACATTTCACTAGTTTTTCCCTTGTTCATGTCCATACATATAATCATTATTGTACATTTTCTCATTATTTTATCAGCCAATTGTGCCCACCTTGGGAAATCTTTTCAATTGCAAATAAAGTTTACTGGCAATTCATAAAATCAGTTGTTAAGTTCTCAGTAGCTCAAATGTTCTATTTGGACCCAGGGTTTTATAATAAAAAGTTATGAACATTATATATGGAAATGTTACAAATATTCATGGTTCAGGGCAAGTTATGAAGAACCCTCATGCAAATAATGGACCAATTCATCTTTGGATCCTCATCTTAACTGTAAATCTATTTTTCATGTGATTCTCCCTTGTGCTCACTCATTGTTTTGGTCCATAAGTTTAAAAAAAAATCCTAACCCTAGTGATAAATGCATCATGCCATTTGCTATTGTTATGAATATTTTTTTTCCAAGGAAAAAATTATAATTATATTCAGCTTGAACCAAGGAACAAAATTACATTTTATAGATGCTTAAAGCATTAAGTTATATAAGCCTTTCAAATAACGAGCGGAGAAAACTATAAAAAAATACATAAATTATGCCCAAGTTAAGTGTGATAAAAATCAATTAATTTTATTTATTTATTTATTGATGAACCTTTTTCCAAACCCCATGTTTGGGATCAATTGTTACCATTGTTAGTTAATTTCTAGTTATTTTTAGGGAGGATTCTTTGTCTGAATCCGAGCTCCTAGAGACATTAGTTCTCTTTATGACCCCCAAACCTTTTTCATTGTGTGTTTTCTCTTTCTATTGCTATGATGTTTGGATCTCTACTTGTTTGGTATCCTTTTGTGTGTGGGTTGTGGTTCCAGACTAATCCACAACACCCCCAACTACTTGTTCCACATGATCTTGTACATCTGTATTTGGGTGGTTCTCCATGGTTTCTTCCTCTTCTTCTTAAGAAAGGTGAGGGTCAGATACCTGCCATCCCTCTGGCTTATTGACCTGCCTTTTTTTCCTTTTTGGAATCTTTTTTGCCTGTGGGTATGTGTTCTGTAAGTGTCCTGTTTGAAAACAAATTTGACTTCTGAATGTTGTGTTCTCATAATCTAATACTTGGGTCCATTTGAAGTTTTTATGTTTCAGATGAATATAATAAGATAGCCTTTGTTAAGGTATATCTCTACACAATTTTTGGCAAAAGTGAAGATACCTTTTTCAGTTTTGTCAAAATCCATCTTTTTGAATTTTTCAAGGTTATTTCTAAACTCTAGGAATTGATGGTGCTAGAAAGGAAGAGGGATATTGGGTAGTATCACAAATACTATAATGGTTGAAACCACCATATTTATAGCATTGAAATAGGGGGACCATGGAGTAATGTAGAGCCCAACTCTACCCAAAATCCATGGCCCTTCATTTACAACATTCTCCAGATCTTTCTGTGTATTTAATTAAGTAATGAAGAAACCTTTGGAACATAAATAGATATCATAGTTGTGGGTACATGTAGAGAAAACCCACAAGTGTAATGCGTTAGATCTAGGCCAGAAACCATTAAATCCACATATAACAACTTTGGATTGGATATTGGAAAGAAGGGAATTCACTTCCGAAATATTAACTTCCATGTGTGGTGCTTGTTCCACTTATTCTAATTATATGAATCATTACAACTATGTTTTGGAAATTATGTTCAATTCCTATAATTTGTGTTATATGCAATAAGATTCAATGAAAAGGTTGAAACTATGATTAAAGAATGAATATAAAAGAAAAATGAAGAAGATCAAGTAACCTAAATGGCATGTGTCAAAAATAAAAAGACATGCTCTCAAAAATTTATAAGGATTTCTTTTCCCCTGTTCGATTCTTCGTTACTTCATTATCCACTTTACCCCTTTCCTTTTCTCCTCACAAACCTTCATTTTCCTTTGTATGAGATCTCAATGTTCCATGTCTTAAGTTCAAGCTCAGTATAGTAATTTTAAAGGGAAATGTACTACTATTTTATTTTATCAACTTTCTTTCGTTATTTGTTGTTGCTAATGTTGTGGTTCATTGCAGATATGAGTTCTAATTCATGTATACTAGGTAGGATGAGCTGTGATTGAGGAAATAGACCCCGTGGTATTTGGGATACTGGCAAAAATAATAAAATATGTTTCTATGTTCACTTTAACATTAACTCAGAACAATTTCACTAGCTTGCCAACACTAAGCACTTGTTTTTAGGTTCTCCTAATGTCACTTGTCAACCCCTAGTCTTCTAGGGAAGTTCCTCTTCCCTTATGAGGCCTCATTCAAATATCTATGAAATTTTTGGACATAATCCTATTGATAATGATCACGACAATGTTCATAATGAAGGTTGGAACCCATCACCAGACCCTTCTCATGTAGAAGACAAGGGTTGGGGAGAATATCTCACTAGTCTTTCTTGCTAAATATTTGCTCATTCTCATTATTTAGTAACTCATTTTTAGTCTTCTCCCTCTGAGGCATTCTTCCCTAGTTCTAGTCTTAAACACATTGTGTCTGTTACTGAAAGTACTCATACTAGTACTACTAATGCTCCTACTACAAAAGTTGTTGTTGTTATCCACCCTGCTTCTAAATTTTCTCTTTCCAGTCTAGTGATAGTAGATTATGCTAGTCCTAATAAGAAGAAGTCTGCTCCCACCCTAAAGGCTCTAACCCTAATCTTGTTTCTACAATTGCATCCATGGAGGAAGGAGATAAGGGAAAGGAAGTTGTGTCTAATAAGAATCTTGCAGAATCATTCACACAACAATCAATCATTTCGATTGAGATTTTTTTTTTTTTTGAAACAACTCATAACTCAACTATTTTTCCTTATAGGTTTTGACTTATTAAGCTATTGATACAGTTTTGGACTATAATTTAGTTTTGGTGACAATTTTATGATAATTTTGGCGATCGACTCTCATGGACGTTTTTACAAACTTCTTCTATGGACATATTATATATATAGTTTTCTATTATTAAATGACAGTAAATTTTGATAATTGTTGATTATCTAATGCATGCCTATGTGAAAAGCATAAGATATTATCATGCATGTTTTGAATTTTCTTTATAAGGATTTATGAACTATGATGGTGTAATATGGATATGAATGTGGGTCCTCCCTTCTTCTTGAGTCACCATATGTTTACTATTTTTAGGAGACCAATATTAAAATTTGTTTTCCTCCATACCTATCTTAGTAATTTGTTATTAACCTAAGTTAAGTAAAATAAAATGGTTACATAAACATCTCAAGGAAACTTGGATACAAATACTTGCTTGGAGAAGGAAAACAAGACCGAATTTTAGACACGAGTATGGTATGATATAGTTTGATTACTTCATTTTTGGGATAATTTGATGTATTGTTTAGATATTTGGATCTCGTAAACTCATGTTACAAGGCTTCTTTTAAATAATAGCAATGAATAGAGGTCTAAATGTATCACTTGTTGAGTAAGGTATTATTTACTTTGGTCATTGATGATATTATAACTGCTATATATTTGTCAGTATTGATAATTGGCATTTTGTGCAGTAGTATACCAACATCCAAGAGGTCTTAATAAGCCAACTACAACAAGGCCAAGGCTTATTTATTGTCCTTTGTTACCTACATTTTACTTATACATTTCATAGACATAGTCATTTGTTAAGGAGATTCTTGTCGCAAATTACTTTAATCTGTTGAGTTTGAGTTTATTATATCTGAATAATATTTTCAAGTATACTCAATGAAGGATCTATTTGTTATCTTACCATCATGTATCCTGTTTCTATTATTTCTTTTATTTAATTTCTTGATTACAACATCTTTTGTATTATATATGACATTTCTTTTGTTGATAAATTTCTATTTTAAACATAGACAATGGACTTCCTGTTCATATTTTTTGACTCCTTCTCGTACAAGTTCTATGCTTGTTAATTACTTTAATTTTGTTAACTCCTTTTTAAATATGATGTAGTTATTTTTGGCTAATATAGATATACATATAAGATAACCATGTTGACCTTACTTGTATTTAGCTACTAGTTAGTTACTTTGAAGTTGTAACATATTCCAAGAAGGCTAAACTCTGGGTAACTTTTCGATCTTTCTTTGCTTAGCCCACCAAGGATGTGAAAAATTTGATCGATTAACAATTTAATTTCTTCCCTCAACATGTTTGGGGGACCATACTAGGGACGAAAAGTGATCACTTTGTTTTCTTTTGATTTCTTTGATGTCAGTTTTTTTTTCCTTTTTTGTTTTTGTTTTTTAAACTGTTTCTATTTTATCATTTGTCTTTTGTCCCTGATATATCTTGGAAGTTATGTCCAAATTTGCTTCACTTCAGACAAGTATTGAGCATAAGAATATTGTTGCATAATTACTGGTGCTCGCTAAATAATACGCAAGAAAGAGCTTTAATGAAGGTTAATTGTTCACTTTTTCTGTTTCACTTCCTAGATATCTTTACTATATATTTCCTTGATTAGAACAATTTGATTAAATTTGCACATCCTTTGTAATAAATGAAATTACCAACCCTTTTTCAACCTAACTTGTTCCCAAACCTTAACAATCAAAATAGTATTGCAATAGATTTTTTAATTCCATGTTAGGTACTACTAAGGCTAGGGAAGAAATTGAAAGATATTGAGCCACAATATCAAGAAATATTGAAATTGTTGATGTGTAATTTAGAGAGAGGTTAGCCAAAATACCACCTAATTAAAATAACGCCTTATCAAGTAAATGCATAGACCCTCTCGCCAATGTCGATCTTGTTCTCATCAAACAATTGATGCTCCTCGCCAGTCATAAATACTTAGAGGGTAATCTCCTGAATATGATTCCTTATCAGTTGTCAAAAGCTGAAAGGAAACTATTAAACACCTTAAAAGTAATCTTAAATGATCTTCTTCAAAGTCTAGTTCTATGCTTATGCAACAAACATCTGCGTTTAAGATACCGCCATTCAAGATGGTTGCACCACCTCTTGGTAGTGTGAATTGTAATTACAGACCCATCATCTTAATTACCAACCCCGATAAAGTTATTAAAAAATATGCTTTGTTTGATTTTGAAGAGGATTTGAATGCAACTCCATGAGATATACCCTCTCCTTTGGATTTAACTCCGGCCATTTCTACTTTACCTAATTTTAAGGATTACTTACTTAAGTTTTTAGGTAATGGCACTTGTACAATGCAAGAACATTTAAATTCCTTTTCCATTGCTCGTGATAACATAGGAGCTAATACTAATCACATGTGTATGAGGCTATTTGTAAATACATTGGAAGAGAAGTCTGCATATGATTTCTTTTATCTGCCCCCTAAATCTATTTCCACTCGGGTTGAACTTTGTTATTGGTTTAAATCTACATATGGACAACAACAAAGCCCTGTTGATTGGTTAAAATAATATAATAGCATGTGATTTCAGCTTGGTGAAATGATTAGGGATTTTAATTTAAGATTCACTGAACTATACAATTGAATTGCTAAACTGATCATGCATTTGATTAAAAGGATTTACAGACTTTCAAATAAGTTTATGAGACGTTATACTAGTTTAGATTTGGACATCATTTCAAAGTTTGATAGTTTTAATATTACTTATATTAACCAAAGCATGAACATTATTGCAGATGGCGTAGCCACGTATGCTGCAAGACCCGAAATATTTGACATGTCTAATAAACTTGATTGTCTTATCATATATCTTTCTGCAAGTCACAACTGCTCGATAATGAAGAGTCCTAATTTTTTTTTGAAGATGATAAGGTTCTTCGTGATTTTCTTGTTTATGAAACTCAATAATCCTCCTAGATTATCAACCCGGGGAAAAAAATTTCCCCAAGGGTCTTGTTCCTTTAGAAGATATCTTCTCACCGAGTGATGCAACAAAGATTAAAACCCCAAATAAAACTTTCAGCAAAACAATTGATGGAACTATTAAAGTTAATATTGAAATTGAAGAAGAACCTAAGATGTTATATGTTTTAGAAACTTGTTTTGCTGAAGAAATTGATTTTTTTTTAAGTCTCTTCCATGAATTTTTAGATATATCTGTTTGGTCCTAAACCGATCTTAAAGGTTTTAATCCTTCTATTATAAGTCACATGATATCTATAAAGAAATACTGTTTTCTTGTAACACAAAGGTAGAGACTAATAAACCCTGCCCTTGAGGCAACCATACAAGTTGAATTAGATAAGTTTCTCTCTTCACATATCATTTTTCCAATAAAATACTTTGAGTGGATAACAAATCTAGTTCCTGTTAGGGAAGAGACTAGTCAAATTCATTTGTGTGTTGATTTTCATTCGCTTAATAAAGTCAATGTAAAGGATAACTTTCCACTCCTTAACATGGAGTTAAATTTACAACAGGTAGCTAGTTCTTATATGATGTCTCTCTTCGATGGATTCATCGACTATAATCAAATTTATTTCAAGAAAAATGATAGACATAACACTACTTTTACCATTTTTTTCCCAAAAGAAAAATCGTAATTTTATTCATATTGAGCAAAATAATATGTTGTAGATGTTACATTAGCATATGTTGTATAAACTTGTCATGATGCATAAGATCTAAAAAAACAATAAATTATGAACTATTTATACTTTCCTACCTTTCTTTTTTTCCACTTTCCGCCAACCTCCAGTGTTGGGAGTGGATGTTACAATGGACATTTCTGCCTCTTTGGTAGTAGTTGGGGTTTCTTTGTCGAAATCTGAACTCTCTGTTGAGTGTATTCGCTTGTTGCCACCGATTTCCTTCCTTGGGATGAGTTGCTCATTTTTCTGTTGTGGGTCGGTTGTCATTCGAACTAAAGTGGGGCAATTCTGGTTCTCATCATTTTATGAGTTAAGTTGGGTGCCTTGTTCATTGAACGCTAAGATATTTCCTAGGTGTTCTGCTTGTTTGTGGTATTTTTTGTATTTCCTTCCTCTTCTATATCATCTACTAGAGAGGCTAAAAACTACCATCCTTTAGGCTTTGGTGGTTGTCTTCTTTTCCTGTCTTTTTTATTTTGTGGGCAAGAACTTTGTAGATGACTAGTTTGATGACAAATGCGACATCTGAAGGCAGTTTTTTCATAATCAGGAGACTGAGACCATTGCTTTTCGTTGTGGAACAAGAGGATGCGGTCTGGTAATCCTTGACTGAGATCAATCTCCACACAGATTCTGGCGAAAGTGTAGATATCCTTGGTAAGATGCTCACTGTCTACTTTTAAAAATTTCC
The DNA here is from genome assembly GCA_000404065.3 of Pinus taeda. Lineage (NCBI taxonomy): Eukaryota > Viridiplantae > Streptophyta > Pinopsida > Pinales > Pinaceae > Pinus > Pinus taeda. Next base: position 1,632 of record APFE031416691.1, on the reverse strand, counting down.
CAAGAGCATTGCCAATGACTACTAATACTTTGATGTGCCTAAAATGTAGAGGTAGGTTATATAGTTTTACCCACACAGGCATTTTGGAGACCACCATGGTGTTTGGATCAAATTCTGGAAACCATGATGTCAAGGAAAGGCCAGCATTACCACAGAACCATGGTCCCTCATTCAATGCATATTCCTTGTCATTGGTTGTGTAGAATTTGACAATGAATAAACCTGTTGAGCATAGGTGTATATCACAGTTTTATGTCCATATGGAGTAAATCCATTGACTTAGGGCTTCTGGTTTAGGCCAAAACCTGTTAAATCTGAATATCGCTGCTTTTGATAAATAATCATCATGTATTTCATTTACCTCAGGTATAGTAATCGATAGAGCAGGATTTTGAGTTGTCTTCTCGATGATGTAGGCACCGGGAGTCGTGGCTTGCTATTTTGATTGCATTTGAGGCCCCATTTTCCCTTTTACTGCATCTTTGAAAGAAAAATGTCCTTTGGAGCTTGTACCCGAGCAGCCACCACGGAGTCTTGTATTGAGGTAGATAGTTGAGTCTCTACCTATGTCGTATTCTTTTAGCTTGTATTCCTCCTGCAATACTTTTCCTGCATGGGTCAAGAGTTGTTTGCAAGGTGGAATGCCCATCCTTTCTTGTATCCTCTGTTTGAGGGTTTTGATCTTCTCCCAGCTCCCTATTTTTAAGCATACTACGTTTCCTTCTATGGATCTAATAAAAATGGTAATCTGTTTACCTCTTTGCGGCTCCGCTACCGAAGCTTCAAGGTCCAGTGGAGAGCTGATCGCTACTTCGTGTCGTACATGTTCAATTGCCAAAGCTTGTTGTGGATCTGGATCGGTTTGTTTGTAGGCTCATGGTACCCACCAGTATTCGCCATATGCATGCAAGAGGTAAGCCATATCCCGTGGCTTAATATGCCTTTTTGCCCTCAAACAATATTTTTGGCAGGCTTGTAGTTCGTGGTCGGAGGTAGTTCCCTCTTCGAGCCTGCTGTGGCAGCTATGAGATTCCTCCCTTCTGCCTTTATTGTGTCCCAGATCTATGGGGAGAATAAAAGCTTTGTTGCAGGTGCTAAGTACAGAAACCCTCGTCATCCCTTTGGTGATGATGGTAATGCAGTAGTTCACCTCTAATGATGTCACCAGATTTTTGGGGCTTCTGTCACCCATATACGGATTTGAAGAGCTTGGCTCCATGGGAACCATTATACAACTTCGGGTACTAGGTCCCATTTCAGATAGGTGCATTTCAAGTGTGTAGAACTAAGAGTGTATTATTCGGTTAATTACCTCACCATCCAAGTATGAGTAAGATCTGTGGATAGATCTGACCGCGATATGCATATGCAAGGAAGGATATCGGAGTATGGGCAAAGAAACCTGTAGATCTCTGTCTCAGCATCTTGGATCCGTTGATGGATCAGTTTTAGGGCCCAAAAATACTTCAGTTGGAGGGTGAGAGATGCAGACCTTCTCATCTCTCACATCCAAAACATAGCAAAATTGTCATCAGTCAGAGGTTTGATGCATCGAGTACCAGATTCACGAAGAATGGTAGAGCCGTAAGCCCTCACCTCTCTGCATATTCTAGTTCTCGCCATTGCCCATCT
>APFE031416684.1:0-15202 GCA_000404065.3 Pinus taeda | reverse complement strand
TATGTCCATTGTTAAAAAATGTTGTTTTTTAGAAACAATTATTTCATGTGGATTGAAAAATTAATTAAGGATGTATAAATACGTAGATTATCTAAAATTCAAACTATTGACTTTCTAATTTAAAAACGCAAAACAATAAAAATCCCCCTAAAAAAATTAAGATAGAGAACAAGAAAATATGAATAAGATGACGACTTAAAAAACTATCAAATTTAGAAAATAATTTTTCACATTTCACACACTAGAAAATTAAAAGTCAAAAAATATGTCTTTTAAAAAAAAAAGGTGTGATGCAGAATACTCATTTTTTAAAATCAGCATGAAAATCACTACCATTCTAAAACTTGATTTCATCGTTGAACATGAAAAAAATTAAAATTCCAAAAACCATGTTCTAAAAAAGTTTACATTATTTAGAGTATTGAACATTTTAATAATAATGTCTAATTTAGTGTTGGAGTTTTTTTAGTACATATAATTTAGGTGTTTTGTGTTTTGCATTTTTCAAAATAATTAGACGATATATTTTTTTGTGAGATTATAATATTTCATTATTTAAATTACATTTTTTAATAAAAATTAATTCAATGAACCATTTTCCTAAATTACACTATTCAAACATCCCCATACAATGAACTTCTAACAAATTTCGAACCAAATTAACAAATAAATATAAAAAAACTAATCTCTACTAAAATTCCCATATATATGACAAAAATGATGCATACATCTAATTCTTTTAAATTTATAACCTAGTTTTAGATAAAATATAAAAATATTATTAGAATTTGAAGGAATTAACTCCTAGTCTCTTTAGAACTCTGCAATCGTTGAACTGCTACTCCATCTAGGACAATGGAGTCCTATATTTTGTCAGACGCTGAATATATCACAACCTCCTTTCTTTCTCAGTCCTGGATGTCAAGCATTATCCCCAATTCACTTTTTGACTTTCCCGAGAGGCTTAATAGATCCCAAACTCTTTGCCTTTTGGGTCCTTAATATGAGGTGTCAACCCTGGTTCGCTTTTGACTTTCCCTGCGTCCGCTTCAGACGAGAGTATGCTAGTTGTAGCTACATTGGAGTGTATGTTTATCCATTTTTTACACTAAAACCCAAAGATAAAATTGGGTGATGGTGGGCATCTTCTTGCGGCGTGGAACAGTCCCAATTTATACAGATAAAGAAATGTCCACGTTTATGTTACAGTGGTTTTATGTTGTGCTGCAAACCACTTGAGAAATGCGTGGTTTGTAGAGAAAAAGAAATACATAAATGTCCACGTTTATGTTACAATGGTTTGTAGAGAAAAGAAATACACTAGTGTCCACGTTTATGTTACAGTGGTTTCATGCGCTGCACAGCACTTGTGAAGAGAGTAATGTTGTTGATGGGGCCGAGCGGGAAGCCCAAGGTGTGGTATCAGAGATCTGGCGATAAAACCATGGACCTGGACGAACGCTATTTGCACCGCCATGGTAATCACCAGCAGTCTACAGACAGTATGGAACCTTGACCAAAAAGGTAAGTTAAATGGGAACCACCGCATTTTCAAAGTTAAGGTAAAGAAGGAATCGTGAGGAGTTCCGAGCATGTCGAAATTGTATAGGGATTGGTGGCTCTTAACGGTTTGTCAGAGTTAAGTATTCTGGAGAACATGGTTGGAAATCGATTTTAAATATATTTCAGTGGCTGGAGTTGATCATGAAACTTGTTTTCCTATTGCTTGCTTTGATATTGGAGAATGAATATTTCATATTTTAGGGACTGTACACAATAATCCGTACACAATAAAAATACCTTCAAATTTTTTCAAAATACTAAATCTATAACCAAAATAAAAAATTTGCTATTTTTTCCAACACCACCAGAAACTCTATAAAGGCGCACAACTCCAGGATTAAATGCTGGGTGGCGTGTTAATTAAAACTTCCACAGTTCAGGAATTCGGTCTGGTGACGTCGTGCAGATGACCTCAGCGACAAACGACGTGTTGCGTTTCGAATATCGTCGCGAATCGCGTTACCGATCCTCATGAGAGCGGCGAAATAAAAGTAAAAGATAATGATTCAAGTTGCCTCCGGGATTCTCTGTAGAGATATAACAGAAAAATCAGTGCTGACAAATTAGAAGAGCAGAAGGAAAGCTTCAATGATGTACGGTTGGAAACTATTGATGAAAAAGTTGATGAGGAATCAGCCCATGTCAACTTCATTCAAGCATAGCAGCATTAAATAGAGAAACCCATCTTTTGATCATGTGAGCAAATTGGGACCTTTTGATCAGTTGAGCAAATTGAGATCTTCTTCAACATGCTACAACGTGGTTCCCCTTGGTACTTCTCCCATGAATTGCAGTATCTGTTTCCAGAATCTGGATTTCTTCCAAAGCTCGACCACCCCTTTTAGTTTCAGTAGCTTGAAGGCTCCAGTGCAAAATACAACATTCAACCCAAATTCTTCCTCTATCAACAACCAGCAGACAAATTCCAATTCAACAGACTTAATTTCAGGATTGCATAATGACTTTACTTGTTCGAAGCGATCACATTTTCATAATCCGTTGCGAGAAATAATTGAAGAGAAGATTGAAAATTTTCTCGCAGGAGCAGCAACAATCATTATTTAATTTCGGTCTTACAAAATCCCTTCCACGATTTAGACCAGATACCTTTTAGTGATTTTTATCCACACTGGTTTTTACCCTAATGAGCCCTTCCGTTGAGTCCATTGACCTAGTGGAACGTCTATTCGCCTCTCGTTAATTTTTTTCATTGAATTGATAGACTTATAACCAGTTCACATGACCACACTTAAATCTTTTTATGCCTTGCCTTCTCAGAGACCATGGTACTCGCCTCGAGGCCAAAGTCCATTGACTCTATATTCGTTTGTGCCATTGACTCTCCATTAGTTTGTGGTTGCCCTTGCAAGTTGGTTTTATGGCTGAGTTTTTTCCTTTCTTTTATTATTATTTTTTTTTCATTTTATTATCATATATTTTCAATTAAGATAATACATTTTAATCTTAATGATTTTATTTCGTTCTTTAATCATTAAATAATTATATTTTTCCTAAATTTACCAAAAATATTATTTTATGTTCTAATAATTTTATTTTTTATATTTAAGTCTTAACTTATATTTAATATTATATTTTTCTAATTTACCAAAATAAATTATGTTATTTGCTAATAATTTTATTTTTTATTTTAGTCATTCAAATCTAATATTTTCTCTAAAAAAATTCAGCAAATTATTTTTTATTTGACATTAATCAAATTATTTAATTTTTTTGCTTTAGAATATAATAATACTTATGGAGAGAATTATTTTATTTAAATATATATTTTTTTTTCTTTAGTTTATTTATAGTAGAATACATTATTGTTATTTAGTTTAATAGGTTTTTGTCTTTTTTTATTTTTATTGGTATAATTTAATTTATAAACGAAAGTCTAGACTTTTTCGCTTGAGCCTGGAAAACAATTTCAATGTGACTTTTAAGAATACTTCTAGTAAATCACATTTCAATTTTTATTGTCCACATGTTTAGAACCACTAAGTGTGGTTTAAAACAATTAGTGGTTCATAGAAAACAAAAATTGAAATGTGATTTTCATGAAGTATTGTCTCATAACATTATGCATCACAAAAGTTTGCATTCTCAAATGTGATTTTTTTGTTGTTTAAATTGCATTGTCTGCAAAAATTGAAATGTGATTTACATGAAGTATTGTCTCAGAACATTATGCATCACAAAAGTTTGCATTCTCAAATGTTTAAAATGCATTCTTGAATGCATAAATAGAATCAACATCTTCAAAAACCCTCGGTGCACTCTATAGATTAAACAACTTCAGCTCAAGTTTTTAAAAATATGTGCCAAATTTGATTAAAACTAACCAAAAAAAATGTGGTGAAAAAGAAAATTGTTAGACTACACATTTTTTATCTATTAATATCCCTATTTCTTATTTTTCTATTTCTAACCATTAGTTTCATTTACCACAATATTTTTTTTATTAGCTGAATTATTTTTAATATTTTGTTAAATGTTGACTTAAACTCTCCCTTAATATTCTTATTTTGATTAAAATAATTTATGCTTTTAACAGCTAGCATGATGCATCCGTCATTTAATCCTAAGGATAGATTTGTCTTTTCAGCATCTCTGTCATTTAATCCTAAGAAGATAGAACCACATTAGAGGTCAACCAGCAAATAACGATGAAGTGATTAATCCAAAAATAAGTTTCAAAAATATCAATATGGATTACAAAATTCTGAGATCAAATAGTTTGTAGCTTTTTAGCATTTTTAACCAAAGATTTTAAATATTTTTATTTTCCTGTAAATTCAAAAATAATTTTCTAATTTCTAAAAATCTTATTGTTAATTTTCTACCCTTTGAAGAGGAAGATTTATTTTTGGTTTTCTTAAGTGCATAACAAATCATTTGAAAATAAACAAAAAAATATATATTTATAGGGAGTTGTCTTTAGTGTGATTTTTTGGACTTGACTTTCCCATGATTTGTGATTTCAATAAATTCTTGCCAGCTTTTAGAGAAATTAGACCAGAAAAACTCACCAAAAAAACTTCCAAAAACTTTCAAAAAATCTCACTCAAGACAACTAAATTTTATAAACTATCATTCCCTCTCTAAATAACATTGTCTTAATTAAATATTAAGACTATTATGCTGACATTGTCACTGCTCTTCCCAAACACTGACACTTAGGCTATTATGCTAACGTTATCACTGCAGTACTCACAGACACTGAACCTCTCATGCCTGACATTGTCAGTGCTGGTAGCAATAATGCTAGAATTTGTGGGGTGCTAAGTCCCTTATGTAAAAGGGCAGTAGTCTATAACGCGATTTTTTGAAAGCTTTTCCGGCGGCTTTTTCCGGTCAAAATCCGGCAGCAATTCATTGGAATCACAAGTTTAATAGCTAGTTTCTGCACAATCAATGGCTCCCAGGGGTTTTTCAGGGCGCTGAATCCAAATATGCAGTTAAAAAACCATTTTAACTGCTAAAAATCGAGATTTAACCTTCATTTCTTCGGCCCGGATTCCGTCACCAGAATCTCCAATAAATTCGCATTATAAACGAACTCCATGTAAAAGACTGGGTGCAGGGATCGGGAGATGGTTGGAGGGGCCGGGGGGGGGGACGTTGTAGGGGCAGGCGGGATGAACTAATTTACAGGGGGCAGGCGGGCTGAACTAATTTACAGACATTCACACCTTTTACTTTATAAAATATTATTTATTTTATTGTCCAATAAAAAATTTAATATCAAACTACAACTATTTTGGTGTTGCAGAAGTGCACGAAAGTGTGCAGGAAGCTTGTGTCCCTTGCTGAGGACACACATTCATCACACCCTTGGTCCGCACATGCCTGGCCATAAACTCCACATCAAATTTAGAGGTAGCAATTAAAAATTTACTACGTTGAATACAATATAAGGAATAAAATACAAATGAACACAGTAGCTTGTTGTCGAATTTAACTTTGGGAATCAAGTGTTAACTCATGGAATGGCCGTTGGGTCTGTACTCTGTGAGTGAATGAACATCAATCCTTATACAAATGAAAACAGTAGCTTGTTGTCGAATTTAAGTTTGGGAATCAAGTGTTAACTCATGGAATGGACGTTGGGTCTGTACTCTGTCAGTGAATGAACATCAATCCTTAACATGTCCATATGTTATCTGTGGAGTCGAGATTCAAATTTCAGCTTTCTATAGTGATATTACTTGTTGTTTTCTTGGAGAATTGGACTCCGGAGTGTGGCATTGAGTGAATGGAATGATATCATACATGAGACGAGGAGAAAGCCTCTGCACTTTTTTTCAAAAATTTTCAACCCTCTATAATGAACTCTTTTTAAAAATCTTTTAACCCTCTCGAATGAACTCCAATTCAAATGTATCACTTAGAAATCAATTGCGATTCATTTTCAAAATTTCCCAAGGCCTAAACAATTTAATTTCAAAACTGTGAAACATAAGGCTAGAGCTATTAATTTATACATGTTCTTTTAACAATAAGTTGCCTCTTGTATCATAATCAAATCTCTATTTTCAATCTTCCGATGGAATCCAAATATTGACTAATGTAATCTTGCATTCTGTTTCAATCTTCCAATGGAATCCAAATATTGACTAATGTAATCTTGCATTCTGTTTCGTGTGTAGGAGGCAGAAGACATGTTATGAACACCCAATACATATCCAATCTGAGTCAGTGCTTATGTACTGTGTATGAATGTGCTGCCTTCGGAGCTCTCTGTTCCACCGCCATGAAATATTGCAGTAGTCTATAACGCGACTTTTTGAAAGACTTTCCGGCGGATTTTTCCGGTCAAAATCCGGCAGCAATTCATTGGAATCCCAAGTTTGATAGCTAGTTTCTGCACAATCGATGGCTCCCAGGGGTTTTTCAGGGCGCTGAATCCAAATATGCAGTTAAAAAACCATTTTAACTGCTAAAAATAAAAAATTTAACCTCATTTCTTCCGCCCGATTCCGTCACCGGAATCTCCAAAAAGTCGCATTATAGACAACTCCTGAAATATTCAATGGGGGCACCTCATTTTCCCCGCACGGTTTATTTTACTATATTTGGATTATTGAGGAATGAATGAAGGTGAATGGACTTCATGTCGGTGAAGCCGAGAGAAGGGAATGTAGTGAAATTCGAGGTACCACGGAATCTCGTCTACGAAAACTATTTTGATGTGCGGAGAAAGGGAGCGTGCTAGAAAGTGTCTTGATTGTGTAGAGTAAGGACATAAATTTATTTTTAGTGTGAGAGAAAGTGTATGTAGACTAGGGTACAAAAACTTACCTATATATATTCTCCGTATTCTTTTTATCCACATGAGTGTGAAAAAAAGCCTATGTGGAAAATGTGCGTGCAAAATAAAAAGAAATACCTACACACTTTTTCTCTGCAAAGCTTATTTTTCTAAATCGCATTAGTCTAATTATTATGTTTTTATCTTTTTTATCTTTTTTATGTTTTTATTTTTTTAGAGAAAGTTATAGAAATTTCATTTATATTTTGAAAAATCTGATAAAGATTTTTGTAAATGTATTTTAAAACGGTCAACTTTTTAAATTTCCTAAAAACTTGTGATGTTGCTTAGTCTATTTCTACCATTAAAGAATATGATTCACAAAAAAATTTGATTTTTTTTGGGTAAAGTCCCTCCACTCTTTTACCACTCCTCGGCCTCCCTAGACTCCTTTTAAATTTTAAATCTAGTATCTAACGAAATCCAAATTTTTGTAGACAGTGTTTTCATATCATACGTATACGCTGAACGAAATTGTGAATAACATGTTCATTGCAGTATCGCACTCGAAGATATTCCCATGCGTCCATTCGGCCAGAATCGATGACATTCGTGGCAGGAAGTCAGTAATATTCTTGATGAGGGAGGCCAGACAAATGCATTGGGTGTCGAAAAACTTGGTAGCAGAGCGAAAGAGAAGAAGAAAAGTGAATGATTTGTTCATGTCTTTGCAATCATTATTGCTGAACAAATATTTGAGTAATGGTTATCAAACTTTATAATACGTTTCTAACACTATATCTATACATTACTTATGCAGATGGGCAACGCATCCATCATAAACGACACAATCGATTACATTCAGCCTTCAAAAGCAAATCAAGGAGAAGGTAGTCGAAATATCTTGCCTTCAATTCAATCAAGCACATTGTAGTGTAGTAGAAGTATTAAGAACAAGCCTATTTCAGGTAGCAGTATAGGGTCAAAAAGACTTGCAGAATTATGAGAAAATATCTATAATATTCCATGATCGACAAGTTTTCAAAACTCTGAAGTAAGTAACTGTAGGTGTTTTTGTAAGCCTTCTACTTTCTCTAAGTTAATAGATTGGAAAAGCTTGGATTTATCTATTTACTTAGTGGGCTATCTCGTTAGGTTTAATTAATTACTGTTTGGAGAAACTTGTTCTAGATTCGAAAATGAAATTATGCTTCGGCATCTATGCAATTTAGCTTCATGTAAGCATAGTGGAGATGAAGACATTTCTAATACAAATACCTTGCAAGAAGGAAATGGGAACAATAATGCACATCATCAGAGCAACCATTATTCGAGGAAAATAAATATATGGCCAGGTAATACCGTTCATTTTTTATCAGAGATAAACACAACGTCAACAAGAAAACTTTTGCAATGCGATCGGCCTGTCCAGGTAAAATAAAAGAAAATTGGTTGCGTAAGCATTTGGGGTAATTATTCACGCATCGAACTCCTACAAAACAATCGTCGTCTCTGATTATCGTTCAATCGACGACTCCAAGATTATATGTGCAGCGCCCAATTAACTTTCCGGGTTAAAAATGATGATTTCAAACGGGCTAGTGGGTAAATTATCGATTGACAAGGAATTATATATCGTTCTCTTTTGATAATATGATTATTAACTATTTTTATAAACTATTACAATCACATTAATATATTGGAGAGGTAATATAATTATTAATTATTTTTATAAACTATTACAAATAGTACAATCACATTAATATAGTAGCTGATATAGTGGAAAACTTTATAAATATAACAAGAGGAGAATTATTGTAACATGAAGAATGTCTTACAAATGTACACATTTACTTGATTAATCATGTACAAAAAGGTTAAGGATCAATTTTAATTTGATTAAAAAAAAACACATCTTATTGTAAAATAAACTATTTTGCTAAATAAAATTTGTTTATATATTAATTTCTCTATTTAATTAGAATATGGACTTATTAGAATTGGAATAATCTCAAATCCCTAGAAAATTGGAGGAATATGAACTTATTAGAATTGGAATATAATTTAACTTACAAAAAAATAAAATTACACATCTTATTGTAAAATGGACCTAAATAAAATTTGATTATATATTAATTTCCCGATTTGGAATTGGGATAATAACCTAACCAACCCTTTAAAACACTACAACCATTGATAACCATTCAAAAAAAGCATATATTGAGCATATTCCCTTGAGAATCAATAGTGACCATCACTTAAAAAAATACAAAAAATCAACAGATTTCAGCTTAACCTAAAATAAAAAATCTTCAACCATCAATACATTTGAACTTTCATATATTTTATATAATTAATTAATTATTTATGTTAAAATTTAATTTATAATTCCCCACACCATTTATAATTTTGGCGGTTCCAAAACTCATCCCTTGTGCCCCAATATGGGTGCAACATAATTCAATCACAATATAATTGAACAACATGAAATTAGAAGGTAAAATAGAGCCATGGCATGATCTCTGACATTGAATAGGTATCCCGTGGTATCCATTATCGGCAATGCTCTTACTTGTTTGTGAAGGAGGATATCTGATGTTATAAAAGGCAATAATGAGAATCAAACATGAAGCCAACTAAAGTGGGAAGGACTCAAGGGTCTTTTGAGGACTAAAGATACAACAAGTAAACTTCCGCATCGGAGAAACCGTAAGGCAAGAGCGTAGACACATTACTCAATTCTTGTTTGGATTTTCTCTGCGTTACCATTTTTATAGCACCTGTCAGCACACTCATCTAACTCATACCAGTGTTCTTATGTTCAAATTTCAACATCATTGATTAGAGATTTGTTTAAGCATAAAATCGGATGCACTGAGGCATACCTCTCATCATTGCTATATCTATAGAGGAAAATTCTCGACATTGATATATTTGTAGAACCCAACTAGCCACTTGTCTAATAACTACCTATTAAGAGATGAGATTGCTGATTCACGTCAGAAAAAGACCAGTAGTACGTTATAAAAATATACTGCTGGTGGTATTGGCTTTTTTTTTTTTTTTTTTTTTGAAAATTATAGAAATTGTGGTAAGATTTTAATATAATTTAGTATGGATTTTTGTAAATCTAAGTTAGAACTGTTATTTTAAGTTAGGTGTTTTAGAAGTTTTTGATGGTGTTGAATCTATTTCCACCATTAAACATGATTCAAACTTTGCTACCTTAGTTTAAATGGACTGTGTCTAAATAGACTGTTTTTTGCTGGGAAAATTATAGAAATTTCCTCAAGTTTTTAATAAAATCCCCTAGGGATTTTTGTAAATCTAGGTTACAGTTGTTAAACTTTAAAATATAACTGTGTCTAAATGGACTGTTTTTTGCTGGGAAAATTATAGAAATTTCCTCAAGTTTTTAATAAAATCCCCTAGGGATTTTTGTAAATCTAGGTTACAGTTGTTAAACTTTAAAATATAAAATACCCCAGAGGTTTTTGATAGTGTTAAATCCATTTCCACCATTAAATATGATCCAAACATAACTACTACTGTAAAATTTTATTTTTTTGACCAAAATTCTGACCACTTTTAAAAGTCCAAACAATTCTTAACATCATAGCTCTCGGGATGTACCAAAAAACCTTACTTGTGCCATGTAATCTTCCAGAATCATGTGTAAGAGTGTTGAGTCATCCTGCACATGCAAGGTGAGCAATGTGAAGAGGTACATTGCAATGTGAAAAGGTACATTTTTAAAGAAACAAGATGTGCTGCGGGGCAGCTAGTCCCTGCCCTAAGCCGGCTAGCTGCATGGGCTATATGAGGCGTGTTGTTACTTGCTCTTGCTGGCGTAGAGGCATATTGATTCTGATGGTGGTCGAGTGCTTGCTGAATAGTTCGAGGCTATATGAGGCGTGTTGTTACTTGCTCTTGCTGGCCTAGAGGCATATTGATTCTGATGGTGGTCGAATGCTTGCTGAATAGTTCGAGTTCGAGTGCTCGCTGAGATGCATATTTATCCCAAATTAACAGGAGAAAGATTTAGTCAATGAAATAGCAGTTGATGGGGTTGAGTAAGCAGCAGTAGACACAGGAGCAAAGCTAGTAGCTAGAGTCAAGGTAGCATCTAATACTATTAGCAATGAGGCTGACGATCCTGACCAGCCTACTCAAAGTATTGACGAGATTATGAGAATTATTGCAGAAGCTAGGATCCCTGCACCAAGGTCATACTTTGGAGACAACTTCGAATTGGATGACATGGATCTGCAAAATGATGGAGACCTTGACGTCGATAGCAGTGGGGAGTTCGTATGTGCTTTGTAATATTATTGTCTTTTAAGGGTTTTTTATGCTTTTGCATCACGATACGAGTGTAATGCTGACTTCTTTTCTGAAACTTCACTTCTGCCAGGCCACCTGCCAAAATTATGGAGGCATAGTAGCAAATTAGCACCACATCTTAAATGGGTGGAGATATGCTCCAGCTTAGATTAGATATACATTGCAACCTGATCATTGCCATGAGTTTCTGGATCATGGGCTTATGCAGCTTTCAATACTGCAATATGTTAATGGTCCTGAAGTTCGTACAATGAGAGCTGCTTGCTGTAGACTTACACATGAAGGTTGGGAAGAATTTAGTTTCTTTTTCATTGGATAGAACTTCTGGTCAGGATGTCGTGAGCATAGGAAACGTAGGGAGTTACTACTGAAACTTTAGACACATCGCTGAGGTACTTGGCATACGCTAAAGTTAAAAACGATATTGACGTCGCACTCTGTATATTGCTTCCATTAGATTTGTATATTAGCCCACCTGCAAAAACAGCACAGCACAGACTTCAACTATACAGCTTCACTTCCGGGAGTCCATCCAACAAAGAAAATATACAAATATGGGTTAATGGAAATTAATTACCTCCCGTGTACCGAACAGATGCATAAGATGTTTCAGGCAAAAGAGAGCAAATAAAACTGTCAGCATGATCCTTGTATGATTCTAAGAACAATACATTCTCGGACAGATAGTCCTGGAAAACCAATATATGATTATTACAAATACTCTTAAGCTAAACCCAATCTATAAAAAAATAAATTACAATTTGATATTTGAAGCAATGTGAACCATAATTACCAAATTCAACCGTGAAAACAATTCTAAAATTCTATTGTTCGTACAGGGCATGTTTCAATGGAATTTTGCAGGGTAAATTACTTGCCAAGTTTTTAATGAATTCATAATAACATATAAAGTAACCAAAAGCTATAGCGGATAAGCTAGGGCTTAAGATGTATAGCTTAAGCTATAGAATAGGTTAACTAGAAACTTAACATGGGTAAATCAGAGTAATAATGTGTTAATTTTTAATTTATGAATTAATAATTTGTAAATGGGAATAGTAATGCGTTATTTTGAATTTATAGATTAATAATTTATGAAGTATAAACTATTTAAGAAATTATTAAAATATTAAATAATTCTGATTGCAGAGACGTGGCAAAGATAAATAACCATAATGCATGATGGAGACGTGGCTAAAGACTATGGAATTACAATGATTTTTCCAAATTGCTAATCGTCCAGGCAGAAGAAAGCAGGATAGCGGTGACAGGTAACATTGTAGGTTAATCTTGGGCATTGCATAAGATGCTTCTATATCTGTCCGATGAGTGTGCCAGGATGTTGCAGGATCCCTTCCTTGTTTTTTCAATGTGTGACTGCAGAGAACAGCAGCAGTGAAAGCGTTAGTATAAGATGGAAACAAACACCGCAACAAAAGGAAAAAATGAAAAATATTTACAGAAATGGCATGCAGTCGCACAGATAGAGAGAATAACTTCCCTTCTGAAGAACTACGGAAGAGTTGAATAGAAAAACATGAAATGCTGGTTTCAAAACTTCAAATCCAGGAAACGCAAACGGGCATTAGAATCACCGTTCTCGTTGGGTGGAGAGGAGTTTCTACTTTTCACCATAGGAAAAAGCCCTCTGCAATTGATCAGGTTGGTTATCAGTTCCATTTTTTTCCTTTTTTATGCCACCATTTAATTGTTCAGAAAGTTTCAATTTCAATTAAGTAATGTTAGCATTAGTTTGTCAACATTTTATGTTAAAAAAAATTAAGAATATAAAAGAGACGCTAAGAAATATATGTGTAAACATACACATGGCTCCCAAGCATATAAACACTTGCATCCTCCGCATGTCTTTAATTGTACTCACTTCACATAGTAATTTCGTTCATCAACTATTCACGTTCAAACTCCATCTCGTTAGCACCGTGACCAACACCAGCTTCTCAGCACCCGATCTCCTCAGTCATCAACCTAGCTCCCCATCTAACAAGCAAACAATTGCAGCAACATGCCAAGAATGCTACTACTATGGCCCCTACTTGCGGAACAGTAACACATAACTTTTCAGTTTCTTTACTAGAAAAAATGGTTCATTGAATTTGAAAATATGCACAGCTAGCAGCTTTAGGCATCTGTTTCTTGATCAACTAACTTTATCAATATCACAACAAAAGTATATTAGGGTAAAAGTTCGCACTCATTTATATATAAGTTCACCCCACCCCGCAATTCAGAGAACAAAACATGAATTACCTTGTATGGATGACATCGAGCTGATACTATAATTGGCTTCTGATGTTTCTCCCACAATTTGTTTTCCTGTATCCATGGCGGTCAATTAATAGCTATAATTTACTCGCTGGCACATTTGTTATTTTAATTTGGAGCTGATGAATCCCACAGGTCAACAGGGTAATTCTGTCCTTATATTACAGAAGACACCCATGTTTTGAAGGTGGGTTGGAGGTCTGCACTAAGAACTATTGTGTACTATAGCATGTTGCCAATGCCATCCTTAATTTTAATAATATCGGTCTTGTTTCGACAAGTGCCACATATGGAATGGAAAAACCTTGTAGCCAGGGTGGAGGCAATGCTCAGTATTGGGTTTGACAGAGGACAGACACTACTTAGCAGGTTTATTTGAGAGGGCATTGAGGCTACCTAGCAAGGGGTATTGGGCTTATCGTTTAGCAGTTTTCGCAGTAGTTATAGTTAGCTCAGCGGGCTCAGTTGTTTTGTCAACAATAAGGTTCCAAAATACTTCAAACAAAAAAAAAAAATTGTTCAGGAGGAAAACGCACCCGAATTTAATGCCAGTATTGTGGGTATCCAAGTTTGAAGGTTGAGGAAATATCGTCAATCTCTCTAAATTGAATGTCAATATTGTGAGTATCCTATCCCAGTAATAAATATTACACTAATATTTGCAACATTAAAATTTCATTGTTGAAATACATCACTTGACCTTCCTGTCAATCCACTAATATTGATAAAGCCAGAGGAATCAATGAATCCCACGGGAGGCTTGACATAGGTGGAATATGGCAATCTTGCCCACAAATATTCCCAACGACATTCTCACACCTAACTGCCCCCTGATTCATGAATTGTGTTTTGATTGCATATAACAAAGTTGCAGATTTTTTCTGAGTCGTTAAAATTAATTACCTTTTGTTATTTTGGTGTTGGCAGTATTTGGTGGCCGAGGAAAGGATGCCGCTCACAGAACGGTGCTTCATCCAGGTCGATAGTCGACTCCATAGTCGACTCCATATCTGGGACCTTTACCAGGTGACCTACAAGAAACCAACCAACAAAGCTAGCGGAACAACAACGTTTACCAAGCGACCAAGAAGGTGAAACAAAGGGAGGCTAGCAAAGGGAGGTCACGTTTAAAACAAGGAAGACCATGGCCAGATCAGGTTCTCAAGTGAACAACAATTGTCAAGCATGCACCATTGGGTTCTCATGCAAGTTGCAAATTTGACACGGAAGCTGCAATGACATGTCAAGCATTCTAGCTTGTTTCTCATACATGATATATCATGTTACTACAAACATTTAACGTCTATAAATTAATGCTAGCATTAAACCAACGTTCATTTTATATGAACATTTATATGACGCGTTTACTTATTACTCTAAGTATTAAAATGAAGAATGCCTCGATTTGAGGCCAAATAAGACCATGATTCCTTTGATTCCTTTGATTGGTTAAAATAAAAGATTTAAGTACAGTAATTGGTCAGAAGAAAAAAGAATTTCATTAATATAAACGAACTTTGGTTAAAATAAAAGATTTAAGTACAGTAATTGGTCAGAAGAAAAAAGAATTTCATTAATATAAACGAACTTTGGTTAAAAGGGGAAAAAAGTCACTGGTTTCAGTGTCGAACTAATGCTAAGTCCGGAAAACTGATTACTATAGTCCCTGCCAGCCCTTTGGGCAGGGACTAATAATATAGATAATGACAAATAATCTTTCAAAGTAATATTAACTATCACAAGTTGGATTATTTTTAATTT
>APFE031416683.1:216633-247274 GCA_000404065.3 Pinus taeda | reverse complement strand
ACTACAACAAAGATTGAATCATACCCTCTCTGAGTTTTGGGCAATCCCAACACAAAATCCATGCTTATCATATCCCAAGGCCTATCTGGAATGGGAAATGGAATATATAATCCGGTATTCTGGCTTCTTCCTTTTGCATACTGGCAGACCTTACAATTTCTTACATACTTCTCTACCTCAGATTTCATTCTTGGCCAGAAATAAAACCTGTTGAGTTGCTCAAAAGTCTTCTCTGTACCAAAATGTCTTGCAAGTCCTCCACTATGCTTTTCTTTGATTAAATTTTCCCTCATCGAACAGACTGGTATGCACAACTGATTTTTCTTGAACAACAAACCATCCTGTAGAAAATAATCCAACCACTTGCTCCTATCTGCCAAAGCCGGATTCCTACAAGCTTCAAATGCCTCTTTAAAGTCTGAATCATTTTCATATAACTCCTTAAGAAAATCAAAACCTACCACTTGGATTTGACTTTCATGCAACAAAACATTCCTTCTACTTAAGGCATCTGCAACTTTGTTTGACTGTCCAGTTATATGCTTCAACACAAAATGAAAGATTTGAAGATATTCTACACATTTAGCATGTCTCTGGCTGAGCTTTGGTTGCTGCATGATAAACTGCAATGCATGGTTATCTGAATAGAGAATAAATTCTTTTGACATCAAATAATGTCGCCACTTCTTTAATGCCTACACAACTGCATAAAACTCCTTATCATAAGAAGAATATTTTCTTTTTGCATCATTTAGCTTTTCACTGAAATAAGCTATCGGCCTATCTTCTTGGCTTAAAACTCCTCTAATTGCTTCTGCGTTGGCATCACACTTAACTTGAAAGGTTTTGTTAAAATCAGGAAGAACCAAAACAGGCTCTTCAGTTATTTTCTTCTTTAACAGCTTGAAAATTTCTCTCTGCTTCAACAGTCCACTTAAATGGCTGTTTATCTTTTTTTATGGTCTCAATAATAGGTGCATTAATCTTACTAAAATTCTTAATGAATTTTCTGTAAAAACTAGGAAGACCATGAAAACTCCTTACCTCAAAAACACTTTTGGGTGAAGGCCACTCCACAATTACTTTGATCTTTTCTGGATCCATCTTTAACCCTTCAGCTGAAATCACAAATCCCAAGTACACCAACTCCTCTTTCATGAATAAACATTTCTTCAGGTTCAACAATAATTTTTCTTGCTGTAGCTTCTGCAGGACATAATTTAAATGCCTCAAGTGCTCCTCCTTAGACCTTCTATAGACTAATATATCGTCCAGATATACTATTACAAATTTACCAATGAATTCTCTAAGAACTTCATTCATAAGTCTCATGAATGTACTTGGTGCATTAGACAACCCAAAAAGCATCACTCTCCATTCATATAATCCTTCATTGGTCTTAAAAGTGGTTTCCCACTCATCCCCTTCTCTTATCCTTATCTGATGATACCCGCTTTTAAGATCTAATTTGGAAAAATATTTTGCACCAGAAAAGAAATCCATTAAGTCTTCAATTCTGGGTAGCGGAAATCTGTACCTGATTGTGATCTTATTAATGGCTCTTGAATCTGTACACATTCTCCAGCCTCCATCTTTCTTTGGGCTCAGCGCTGTGGGCACCACACAAGGACTCAAGCTTTCTTTGATTAACCCCTTGTCAAGCAATTCTTGCACCTGTTTCTTAACTTCTTCATTTTCTGCAGGAGTCATTCTATATGCTGCTTTGTTAGGCAAGCTTTCTCCAGGAATTAAATCTATATGATGACTAATTCTTCGAATGGGCGGTAATTCATTAGGCAAATCATCAACAATAATATCATAATAATTCTACAACATTTCTTGAATTTCAATGGGTAAATTAGAAACTTTGGTGGAAGTCATGATTACCTTGGGCTTGCAAATTACAGCATAATTTACCTCATTTTCTTCCATCCGCTTCAAATACTCTTTTCCTCCAAGTAACAGAGTTTTTGGATCTGTCTTCTGTCCCGGTCCATCTTCTTCTGGTAGAGGCAGTAATGTATGATTAACACCATCTTTCTCAAACTTGTAGGTGTTTCTTTTTCCATCATGCATGGCTCCTCTGTCATATTGCCAAGGCCTTCCCAGCAATATGTGACACACGTTCATAGGCATCACATCACAAACAATTTTATCTTTGTACTTGCCCACTTGAAATTCCACTTCACACTGTTCACTTACCAGTAATTGATGTCCCTTTTGCAACCATGACACCTTATACGGTGTTGGGTGCCTCATTGTCTTCAGCTTCAATTTCTCTACTACTTCTGTAGAAACCAAGTTATCAGTGTTGCCACTATCAATGATCATCTGGCAACATTTCCCTTGAACTTTGCATATTGTCCTGAATAAAGTTTTCCTTTGTGGCGGTTCAGTCACCTCCTTTGCTAGTTTAATCAAAACTTTATTAAGTACCAGAGATTCTCCTCTCTCTAGTGTGTTTTCTTCTTCTGGTACTGCTATCACTGGTGCCTCTCCCTCAGCTGGAGCAACAACTACATTTCTCTGCCTTACTTCTGCATTCTCTGGGCACTCAAAAGCTCCGTGTCCCGGTTTATTACATCTGTAACATCTTATTTCTCTGCCTCTTCCTCTGCCTCCTCTTCCTTTGGAAAAACTCCCTCTGCCTCTTGCATCACCTCCTATGGGTGCATGCGGGGTTGAGCTACTGCTAGCTCCATCTTTAGGTGCTGTAGACCTTCCTCTACCACCTTGACTTCCTTTCCCTCTGAAAGTCCCTCTCCCTCTGGCAGACTGCTTCCTCATGAGTTTTTCTTCAGCCTTCAGTGCTATTTGATAGGCTTCCTCTACTGTTTTTGGAGACAGTAAACTTATTTCATCCTGAATGTCCATTCTGAGACCATTCATATATCTAGCCACTTTTTCATCTGTGTCTTGGGCTTCTCCAGCTCTTGTACTCACCTTATAGAACTCTTCTGTATACTCTTTTACCGTCAAAGCTCTCTGTCTAAGATTTTGCATTTGTCTAAACAATGTCTGTTGATAGTTACTGGGAAAAAATTTACCTTTTAGCTTTGCTACCATCCTGCTCCAATTCTTGATTGGTTGCTTACCCAGTCTCCTCCTTTCAGCCTGCACACCATCCCACCAGAGCGCTGCATGGCCTTTTAGTTTGGTGATGGCAAACTTTACCTTCTTCTCATCTTCTGTTTCTTCATAATCGAAGAAATTCTCCATACTATTAATCCAGTCAATTAATTCTTCTGGATTCAGTCCTCGTTGGTAGATCGACACTAATTGATTCCAAGGCCTGGCTGTGGATTTTAACACTGACTGAAAGAACCTCATCTCAGGAGTAACCTCTACAGCTTCCTCCTCAGTAGCTTCAACTTCAGGCTCACTCACATCTCCATCATCTATGTTCTTGTCGGAGCTTAACGCATCCAATCTAGCTCGCAACTCTTCTATGTTTTCCCTCAATTCGACATTCTCAACAGGCCATCCTCTTCCACCACGTCCTCGTCCTCTTCCAACCATGAAAGCCATCCTTCTCTTGCTCCTGAGATTTAATTCAACGCCAGTTGCTGGCTCTGATACCACTAATGATGGACTGCTTGCTGGCTCTAATGACAGTCTCCCTAGTTTGTTTGAAATATCTTCTATGTCTTCCTCTCTCTCCCTTGTCAAGTCTCTGAGATCATCTGTCATTAAATCAACAACTTCTTCTTGTGTAAAATTTACAAGCCCTTCCAATTCAGTTTGGGATTAAATGCCTTTACATACAAAGCTATGTATGAGAAACAGAGGATCTGCTACCACGTTCCCACAGTATATATGCATATACAGGCCCACAACAATTATAATTTAAAACTCATGCTACAACTGCGAATTTGTATGATGGATATCAATGCGCACAACAACTTAACTGGTGGGCGATATAAGGTAGGCGCACAACATTGGGTGGAAAAATTATAAACAATTGTTAGCAATCTATGAGTATGCTGCACACAATAATTAGGAATACGCACACACACAATCTTTAACAATACAAACAACATATATATAAATGTCCGCACAGCAGATTGAATACGCACTACAATTCTCAACATGCAACGTTATAATCATACCCAGCCTTTAAACGTGTTTATGGTGCACGCTCCATACACTTATACACAGGTTTAAGCCCACGTTTCAATGAATCCATAGGTATTATCAATGCAAATCCACAGTTACAGTTCCGCTGTCCATACAATTAAAAAAACCCACAGCGATTCTACCAATTCACAGTTGAACCACGATTAAAATACAATCTGTATTGCATAAGAATTACATTAATTTTCTGCCCATATATAGAACGCATCATCATCATTTAAGGCGCTGTCTTTTTCTTTTATTTGAATAGCTGCGATTCTATTTCATTCTTCCTACTGTTCATACCCACCATGTGTATCTATCTCTGGAGTATTTACCTGAGAGAAAAATCTTCCCTCCTTGGCGGCCAAGTTTAATATCTTTTTCCTTTTTCATCCACAGCTGCCTTATTACAAAAGTAGCCATACATAGTAATTTAGAGCTTTTTTTTCTTTTTTTATAACAACTAATCTAGCATGCCTTAATCTAAGCCTATCTAGAAAAGATGGCATGTTTTTTTTTTTTTTTTTTTTTTTTTTTTTTTTTTTTTTTCATCTAGTTCCTAATTTTAACTAAAAAGACATAGAAATAGCAGGCAAAGGATCCCACTCCTTGCCTGTAGATTTTTTTTTTGATTCTATGGAATAAATCAGAAGATTTTTCCTCCGAATCAGATGCTCCTGCAGTTTGTCGAACTTTAACCTTGAGGTTCAAATTTTGGCAAACCTTAAAAAAAATTGAGTTAGGGGAACCTCATAGCCATTGACCAAATCCATAAATAAAAACTCATAACTTTGTGTCACAACTCAAGTTTGTAATTTATCCTTGCAACTTCCATCCATGATAGCATTTTTGATGTTCATTGATGTTCATTTCTTACTATTTTATCTTATAATTCAGTTTAGATTAATATGTGTGTGTGTATATATATATAGATACAAACCTAATGGCGAACCTCATAAAAAGATTCGAACTCAAATCGAACCTAATCATTGTCGAACTCAAACTCAAACTTGAACCATGTGACATTGTTTATGACTATTGCTGTATTGGTTTAGAATTTTGTGAATTTTTATATGAGTACACTATAACTTAGCCTTTCATTCAAAAAGGAAGTTGATTTCTTTCCAAAAACAAAAAGAAAGAAAGAAAATGTATAAAATATCTAGAGAGATTTAGATCAAATGTATATATATGTTTAAAAAAACTAAAAAGAAAGCAATTTGAAAATATATAAAATATTTAAAGAGATTTAGACTATGTATATATATGTTTGTGTTTTTTTAGAATATTTAAATTAAAATTGGTTTACATTTATAAAAATGTTAATGTTTGATATTTATATTTTGATTTTAATTTAGTCAATTTTATGATTATTATATATAAGATAAATACACGACGTGAATGCTATAATCACTTTAATATTAAATATTAAATTATTTTTTTTATATATAAAAACTAATTTTTAAAACTAAAATTATGTGATCTCAATAATTAATATTTCCTTTTTTGCAATTTTTAATTTAGGTCGCACTTTAAAAAATTATAAGATAAAATATTGAAATAAATTTTTTTTATTAGAATAATTTGTAATTGGGGTCGGCTTTTTACCCCTGTTGATTCCAATAGCTCTCACTATAACCCTTAAGTGCTCACCTATGCCTCTTTCACAGGCACAGGGGATTTGAACTTCAAACCTTCTAATACATATTCACTTTCATTTTTATGGCCATCAACAATCCATCTACCCTATAGCTAAAGTATTTAATTTATATATGATTTTAAAATATATTTAATTTTATGAGATTATTTTGATTTGTAATAATAATTGTTGGCAAAAGTTATTGATGTTGATATTTAATTTATTTTTAATTAATATTTTGATTTATATAAAAATGTGGTGATTAAAAAGTGATAATTAATTTTTCAATTATTTCTATTTCTAAAAAAAACTAAAATACAAAAAAAATTCTAATACTTAGTTTAGTACTCCAAGGGGTATTCGATAGATCAGGTGCTCTGTTAAGGCACTCCTTGATGTGAGGTCACTAGTTCAATTCTCTACCCCGATCGAGGTGATATAATGGACATGATGAAGATGTAGTCTCACAAAGCTTACAAAAACAAATACTTAATTTAGTAATTTAGTCAAGAAGTGTATACCCTTTTACACTTATTAATATTATAGTATTATTTACCCTGAATGGGGTGACATTCAAGAATGGAGGGGGGGGGAGATGGGTTGCCACCACCTCATCTGGCTAATGAGTTGTGGGGCATGGCAACACAACCCTGATGAGCATAAATGATGTCTTGTGTAGCCATTATGAAATCCTCTAATGAGTAGAGGAAGGGACGATAGAAGGGCGTGTGTGATCTATTCAAGGAAATGAAGTGTCTGAAGCACGAGATCACAATGTATATTTTCCTGATGTTTCTTTGCTGGAATTGTACAGATGAAGTTACAGTGGTTACGGAATTTCAATGTGTGGTAGGGTCAATATCTATGGTGAAGGAGACTAGACTCGAATGATTTAGGGTAGTAAGAAGCTATAAGCGCATGTATAGAATAGGGGAGCAACTAGCCCAACTGAGGATACACTGAGGAGCAATTGCAATTAGCTTCTAGAATTGGTTGTTTCAACTGGAAAATGATAAAAATGTATGGTGCTTCAACATTGAATTCCCTCAGTTCAATTGGCTAACATGGAGGAGCCTCCGATGGGAAATCGAGCAAGACATGAAGTTGCAGTTGTTTCCATCCTTTTTCTGGTATCCATTGGTTACCCCTTTTGTTTGGCGATTGTGGTGGAATTATATCCTTTTCTTGGCTGAAATCCTAGGGTATTAGCCTTAGTTTCCTTTTTCTAATAGTGGATATGATTATTGTTTCCTTTTTATGACTCAGGGTTTATCTTCCTTTTATGAATATGCTATAATGACTACATGGAGCTTTTGGGGATGTGCATGTAATTCTCTGACTTGGGGCTAGGTAAATTTCCAGAGGTAGGAGTTGTTTAGTGGTACTTCTAGTGATTCTTTCCCTTTCCAACTAGTGACTCCATCTATGTATAATCACATTGGTGGTTGGGTGAGGGTACTTTAGTTCTCCCGCTAGTTAGTTAATCCATCAAGGGCTAGGTGGTGGCTAACTTTTTGGTGGTTGGGGGGATGGAGCTTTACCTTTATTGGTATTGTTTTATTCCAAGAGGGGAGTTGAGTTTCTTGTCCTACTTTAGTTTGTATTTCGCTATCAACCCAACGGGATTGGAAGTTCCTCCATGCGTCTATGGTCTGGAGTGGGGCGGAAGCATGGTGGAGGGGGGTAATTGGATTAATTATCCCCTTATGGTTGGATGTTAAGAGTTACATCTAATATTTCCACCACACCTGTCATAGCTTGGTCCCGAGTCTATTTGGTCTAGGGCGTTCTCATCTATTATGTGGTTTACTTGGTTAGGTTGAATCATGGTTTGCATTGGGGAATTTAATTGGTTGGTCAAACATGTTGAGTGAGAGGGTTCATGTTAGACGAGGGGTGTCCTACTAATAGGAGAGGTCTCATCGGGGAGACACACGTATGCACCATGATATAGAGGGTTTTGCTTCTTGTTATCAGGATCTAACACTAGGCCATATATAGGAAGAAGTTATTTGGATGGAATGGGGGGAATCTTCTCATAGTAACTCCCTCTCAGACACAATTTTCTTCACTAAATGGATGGATTGGACCCCAGACACATGTTATACAAGGGGTCGGTTCAACCAATATATGAAAATGGTGGATCTATAGTGGCAAATGAATTTTTTATTAAGGAGGACCATCGTGGACCATCATGATCTCACCTAGAAATTCTCCAATCTCTGGAACATCTACTTAGACACTTACAAGATCTAGATTAGAGGATAGAGAGGATTGAGCACCACCTAGGCATTCTCCCCATGGTAAGAAGACCTCCAGGTGCTCCACATGAACTGATTCAGGATGCAGGCTTGGAATCAAACCCCTTAGCATGATTGTGATATGAATATGGTTTATGTTTTACTTTGTTTTGTTACTATTATACATGGTTAGTTAGGCCATCATGTCATATTACACACATATATACATGAAGTGTTGTCGCAAGATAGGGAAATTGCCTTGGACACAAAATCATTTTGTTGAGAGAATATCTCAACCACACACCAATATAAGAAACATCTAGATGTCAAAAAATCCTAAACATTAAGAATAAAATCCTATATAGAGAATGAATCACAACAAAGAAAAGTAGGAATTATATTTCCAAGTCGCCCCCTTAATGACTACTTGTCCCGATCTCAATAAGAAAAATATAGTTGTGGTCTTGGTGTTTATAAACATGATTAAAATATATGTCAACATCCATATAAAGGAACAACCATCTACTAGAATGCATGGGTACCTAACTGCCACAACAATTGGTCTACTAGGATTCCATTCACATACATGGTTCTGTCAACCATGATAACTACATACACATACCTATACATGTAAATCCCCTTCCATCAACTCATTTTTTCTCAAATTACTAATAACCATGCAATGATTTTTATCGGCTTACCCTAAACCATGCTTAGGGTTTTGTCGGTTGACCCTCAACCATGCAAAGGGGAATCTTTGTCCACTTCACACTTCACTCACACAAGTGGTTTGTGGCTTACAACAAACCGACACTCTCACAAGTGGTTTCTGGCTTACCACAAACCTACACTTACATACTAGTTTTAAGATTACCATGAACTTCATGGGGGTATACACGCCTTACAAGGATTACAACACAACCTTAGGTACAAAATTTTCAAGGACTAATACATCATAGAATTTCTTACAAAGAACATGTGTGACTCATAATACACTATGATTGTGAGACCATTCCACAAACTCAAAAAAACTTGGTTTTCCATCATCCTTCCTCCAACCACTATCATTTGATGTCGTCTTCACTACCATGTCTTTACCATAACTAGGGGTCAATAAATCTTGCAAATAAATGTCGTGTCTTGTGTGAGGCCTCTATTTTATCTTTCTTTATATCACCTTTTACTCAGAAATCCCTCATGATTTTTGTAGAATTTTGTAGAAT
The DNA here is from genome assembly GCA_000404065.3 of Pinus taeda. NCBI lineage: Eukaryota > Viridiplantae > Streptophyta > Pinopsida > Pinales > Pinaceae > Pinus > Pinus taeda. The sequence goes on along the minus strand of APFE031416683.1, from coordinate 238,056 downwards.
TTTTCCTACAAATTAGTTAGCTTTGATACCATGTAGAACTTTTTCTACGAATCATGTAGAAATTCCCACTGTAGATCAACTTGGCAATGCAATATACTAAAGCAAAACACTTGATCTACTTCTACAAACAATTTAGCGAAAGCTTAATCAACCATGACCAACATCAATAAGAACACATATAACTGATAAGAAGGAATCAATAACACATAACACAAAAGAATTTAGCCGGGGAAAGCACCTGCCTAAAACCCCATATATGTATTATCATACAAGTGGAAATATAGTCCGGATTACACAAAGCCTTAGCTCGGAAGCTATCTAGCTCTCAGCACAATCCCTCTGCTGCTCATGGACAGTCAAAGGCTTCTCACAAACCTTCTCCTCTGCCCTCCAAGCCTCCTACTTTCTTGTACAGTCTCCTTGGGGTCCAGTGCTGCCACCTGTGTGAATTGGCCTCTTCACACACTCACTAACCTCTGATCTAACTGCACAAACTTGAAGGAGATAAATCCTCATCATGGATGAGCTTCCTTTATAGGAAAAATATTCATCCAATTGATAGTACACTATCCTTCTCTGATCTCAACTGGGTCTCTGTCTGAATTTGACATGCATGAGTTATTTAAGCTATAATATTAAGTTATCTGAAAAATACCAATTGTTACATGCATGCAAGCATTAACAACACTAAATCTCATTAATTTAACAACTTGCTAAATTAATCTAACTTAGACTTGACTCAGTTAACTGAGCCAACTAATTACAACTCATCCTCATCCTTTAACTGATGGTTAAATCCCTCAATCAAAGGAGAAACTGTTGCATGTCCTCACATAGACTTCAAGTTCATAATTCCTTAACTAATTAACTCAAACTGAATTAATTAATTAATTTAAAAACTGCTATTAATATCAAATTCAAATTTTATTTCCTATTTCTAGTCTAGGGATTGACTAAAATAGGAATCCACACTGAATTTCTAAAAATAGAACTTCTATTTTTAGCACTTCCATTTTTCATTCCCTATTGCCCAATCCAGCACTAGTACCCAAACTGCTATTTTTAGCAGTGCTAGTTTTAGCACTTCTATTTTTAGCATTTGCTTGTTGCCACTTTTCAACACTCCCTCTCAACAAGAAAGGCTTCCTCTCGAACCCGATCCTGTACCTCTGGAATGTTCTACATGCAACACATCTACCAAGTGTGGTTGATCCAACAACTCTTGGAACAAAAAAGACTCCCAACTGACCTCTCTGTTGGGCTAGAAACATACTCTGATGCTGAAGCTCTACCTACCGCTGACAAGTGCTCCTTCTCTGACCTCTGTGCTACTACAACATCTCCATGCATCTCGCACCATTGCACACCTCTCTGTCCTACTCTGTACTGTGCAACACACTTGTGCCTCTCGCATCACTACAGCCTGCATGCTCTGCGCTATCCTGGGATTCCCTGCACTGTAGCTCTCTTTGCCACTCCATTCACATCTGTCTCTACCCAATCAGTTAGTTCTACTACTCCTCATCGGGTCTTCCGTAGCAAAGTCGAATCAAAGAGGTTGGGTACCTCAAGGATCCTGCTCCTCCTCCTTTGGACGATCACTCCACATTGCCCCACCTCCTACCTGGAGGTATGCCTGCATGTGATCCCTCTGCCCACCTGGCTCGAAGTTTCCCCCTACTAGAGGTCTCTGCATGAGTAGATGTCTCTACTCGATCTCCTCTTAGCTTCCCCTATTGTGGCTGCTCCATAACCTTTTGAAGCTACTGCACCAATCGTGGTTCCTCCACAATTGTCTGAGACTTCTTCTGGCTCTGCATGTTGAGAGGTAATTTACTCTCCATATTAACCACCAAGTATCTAGCCTTTGCCTTACTCCTCAAGGATTTTCTTGCATTTTGTACCTCAAGTGCATACAGGTTCTTGGCTAGCACATCAATCTATTTCCACTTTCCTGCCATCACGAAATTTTCTAGAAAAAGAGCTAATTTTAAATCAGCAATATCTCCCTCATCCGAACTCCAATTTAGCCGATTTTTTTTTTTGATTTTGGGTATTTTTCCGCAAGGAATCCAAATCGGCTATTTATTTCTGAAAATTTTGTACATAAAGTTTCAAATCTGCTCTGCAAACTCTCGGCTCAAAACTCAAAACTTTGAAATCTCCTCTCAGTATACTATTCTCTCCTTGATAACCTGTGCTCTCATACCATGTAGAATTTTGTAGACTTTTTCCTACAAATCAGCTAGCTTTGATACCATGTAGAAATTTTTCTAGAAATCATGTAGAAATTCCCACTGTAGATCAACATGGTAATGCAATGTACTAAAGAAAAACACTTGATCTACTTCTACAAACAATTTAGCAGAAGCTTAATCAACCATGACCAACATCAATAAGAACACATATAATTGATATGAAGGAATCAATCACACATAACACAGAAGAATTTACCCAGGGAAAGCACCTGCCTAAAACTCCATCTCTGTATTATCATACAAGTGGAAATATAGTCCAGCTTACACAAAGCCTTATCTCGTAAGCTATCTAGCTCTCAGTACAATCCCTCTGCTGCTCATAGATAGTTAAAGGCTTCTCACAAAACTTCTCCTTTGCCCTCCAAGCCTCCTATTTCCTTCTGCAGTTTCCTTGGAGTCTAGCACTGCCACCTGTGTGAATTGGCCTCTTCACAGACTCACTAACCTTTGATCTAACTACATAAACTTGAAGGAGATAAATCCTCATCATGGATGAGCTTCCTTTATAGGAAAAATATTCATCCAACTGATAGTACACTGTCCCTTCTCTGATCTCAACTGGGTCTCTGTTTGAACTGACATGCGTGAGTTATTCAAGCTGTAATATTCATTTATCTGAAAATACCAGTTGTTACATGCATGCAAGCATTAACAAACTAAATCTCATTAATTTAACAACTTGTTAAACTAATCTAATTGGACTTGACTCAATTAACTGAGCCAACTAATTTCAACTCATCTTCATCCTTTAACTGATGGTTAAATCCCTCAATCAAAGGAGAAACTGTTGCATGCCCTCACATAGACTTCAAGTTCATAATTTCTTATCTAATTAACTCAAACTGAATTAATTAATTAATTGACAAACTACTGTTAATATCAAATTCAAATTTTACTTCCTATTTCTAGTCCAGGGACTGACTAAAATAGGAATCCAGATTGAACTACTAAAAATAGAACTTCTATTTTTAGCACTTCCATTTTTCATTTCCTATTGGCCAATCCAGCACTAGTACCCAAACTACTATTTTTAGCAGTGCTAATTTTAGCACTTCTATTTTTAGCAATTTCTTGTTGCCATTTTTCAACACTTCCTCTCAACAAGAAAGGCTTCCTGTTGAACCTAATCCTGTACCTCTGGAATGTTCTACATGCAACACATCTACCAAGTGTAGTTTCTCCAGCAAATCTTGGAACAAAAAATACTCCCAACTGACCTCTTTGTTGGGCTAGAAACATACACTGATGCTGAAGCTCTACCTACCACTGACAAGTGCTCCCTCTCTGACCTCTGCGCTACTGCAACATCTCCATTCATCTCGCAATGTTGTACACCTCTCTGTCCTACCCTGCATTGTGCAACACACTTGTGCCTCTCGCATTACTGCAGCCTGCATGCTCTGCGCTATCCTGGGATTCCCTGTACTGTAGCTCTCTCTGCCGCTCCATCCGCATCTATCTCTACCCAATTAGTCAGTTCTACTACTCCTCATTGGGGCTCCCATAGCAAAGTTGAATCAAAGAGGTCAGGTACCTCAAGGATCCTGCCCCTCCTCCTTTGGACGATCACTCCACATCGCCCCACGTCCTACCTAGAGGTATCCTTGCATGTGATCCCTCTGCCCACCTGGCTCGAAGTTTCCCCCTACTGGAGGTCTCAGCATGAGTAGATGTCTCTAATCGATCTCCTCTTAGCTTCCCTTGTTGTGGCTGCTCCACAACCTTCTGAAGTTGCTGCACCAATCATGGGTCCTCCACAATTGTCTGAGACTTCTTCTGGCTCTGCATGTTGAGAGGTAATTTACTCTCCCTCTTAACCACCAAGTATCTAACCTTTGCCTTACTCCTCAAGGCTTTTCCTGCATTTTGTACCTCAAGTCCATACAGGTTCTTGGCTAGCACACCAATCTATTTCTACTTTCCTGCCATCATGAATTTTTCTAGAAAAAGAGCTGATTTTAAATCAACGATATCTCCCTCATCAGAACTCCGATTCAGTCATTTTTTTTTTATTTTTTTATTTTGGGTATTTTTCTGCAAGGAATCCAAATCTTCTATTTATTTCTGAAAAATTTGTACGTAAATTTTCAGATCTGCTCTGCAAACTCTTAGCCCAAAACTCAAAACTTTGAAATCTCCTCTCAGTATATTGTTCTCTCCTTGATCACCTGTGCTCTAATACCATGTAGAATTTTGTAGAATTTTTCCTACAAATCAGCTAGCTTTGATACCATGTAGAAAATTTTCTACAAATCATGTAGAAATTCCCACTGTAGGTCAACCTGGTAATGCAATGTACTAAAGCAAAACACTTGATCTACTTCTACAAACAATTTAGCGGAAGCTTTTTTAACCATGAGCAACATCAATAAGAACACATATAACTGATATGAAGGAATCAATCACACATAACACAGAAGAATTTACCCGGGGAAAGCACTTGCCTAAAACCCCATCTCTGTATTATCATACAAGTGGAAATATAGTCCGGATTGCACAAAGCTTTATCTCGTAAGCTATCTAGCTTTCAGTACAATCCCTCTGCTACTCATAGACAATTAAAAGGCTTCTCACAAACCTTATCCTCTGCCCTCCAAGCCTCCTATTTCCTTGTGTAGTTTCCTTGGAGTCCAGTGCTGCCACCTGTGTGAATTGGCCTCCTCACACACTCACTAACCTCTGATCTAACTGCACAAACTTGAAGGAGATAAATCCTCATCATGGTTGAGCTTCCTTTATAGGAAAAATATTCATCCAATTGATAGTACACTGTCCCTTCTTTGATCTCAACTAGGTCTCTGTCTGAATTGACATGCATCAGTTATTTAAGCTATAATATTCATTTATCTGAAAATACGAGTTGTTACATGCATGCAAGCATTAACAAACTGAATCTCATTAATTTAACAACTTGTTAAAATAATCTAACTGGACTTGACTCAGTTAACTGAGCCAACTAATTACAACTCATAATTACAACTCATCTTCATCCTTTAACTGATGGTTAAATCCCTCAATTAAAGGAAACTGTTGCATGTCCTCACATAGACTTCATGTTCCATTCCTTAACTAATTAACTCAAACTAAATTAATTAATTAATTTACAAACTGCTGTTAATATCAAATTCAAATTTTACTTCCTATTTCTAGTCCAGGGACTGACTAAAATAGGAATCCACACTGAACTACTAAAAATAGAACTTATATTTTTAGCACTTCCATTTTTCATTCCCTGTTGCCCAATCCAGCACTGGCACCCAAACTGCTATTTTTAACAGTGCTAGTTTTAGCACTTCTATCTTTAGCAATTTCTTGTTATCACTTTTCAACAATTTTGTTTAGCTTGAATGGTTATTGTCGTGTTTTTGTAATTATTTACTATCTGCTATGATTCCATTGTTTTAACGAGATTTAAACATTAAAAGAATCATTAATAATAGTTTGTGTGTTTGTAGGTATAAACTTAGCTGATTACATTTTTACGCATATGCCAATAGGCTTTGATCCTGCACTCACTTCCTTATACTATGCATTAGATTCATGTACCAATTGGGATTCCTACACTCATGAGGATTCCTACACTAGTTTTCCTAATTCCTGCACCATGCATCAAATTCCTTCACTCATGAGGATTCCTGCACTAGTTTTCCCGGTTCCTGCACCACATATCAAATTTATGCGCTCATGAGGATTCCTACACCAGTTTATTATAAGATTGTCTAGTTCCTACACCATGTATCAACTTCCTGCACCAGAGTCAAAGAATGCGTAGACTGCTTCAATTAGTCAAATTTGGAGGACATTACTTACATGATAGTTTGAATATCAGTTTGAGGATATTTTGGGAAACACTTATTGGTCAACATCACACTTAGTTTTCACCACAAATCGCAGACTGATAAAAGAGGAGCCAATTATCAAAACAGTCCCTCATGTACCAGATTCAACTCCTCTATTTGACATTCAATTACATCAGAACTAGATCCGACTTTTATCCATGGAAAACTGTTACGATTTGTAATCTATTCCTTCTGTATTTGATCAGGCTTGTTAATAGCTCAATTTGTAATGTAAATATCGATATAAACTGGAAGATGGCATGGAGCTAGGGGATGGAGAGGAGACGGTCCCAATGTAGTATTACATGAGTATAGTCAACTTGTGGATTGCTCCCTCTATTTGCTGGAGTCTTATATTTTTCTACACCATATAGACTAAGATTTCAAAGATTAATCAAAGCACTTCATGTTAGGTTATGTTTTATACATTTTATGATTATAATATTTGTGTGAATTAAATCATTCAAAGAGGGTGCGAGCTAGTTGGGTTGGCTGACATAACAGCTCGACACCACTTTGATTTGATTAGATTAGGATATGTTATGATTTGTTGAGTGAGTATATGGAATTTTTCATTTCTGTGTGAATGGTATGCCTACAACTAGATCAGGAGATTTTCTTTTCAAAACATTGTTCTTATTAGTCTTCCTTGATTGATGTCATGCTTTGAACGCAACACTGGGAATATTTCTTTTGTGCATTGAGTGAATTTTTATTGCAAATGCTTTATTGATTACATGTCATTTATTTCAAGTTGGTGTATCTGTCCTTCTATGGATTGTGTTTATTATGTTGGTTGACATCTTGAGATTCTATTACTCGATATTAATTTCACAACTTCATGTCATGAACCTTTTGCTAAATACTGATCTGGCTATTTCCTAATTACATGATAGTGCACAGGGTATGCGATTTTTATCGAAGTTGTTCGAATTCCTAATGCCTTGTTATATGAGATTTTTCATCTACAAGTTTTGATTGCATAATATTAATCCCTTGGCCTTATATAATTCATTTAGATCTGATAGGAACCTGAGACCTCGTAATCCAAAAATGCAAGAATTATTCCTATCTTTCAATTTCACTTTAATTGGAATGGTTGTGATCTGGAGTAAATATATATGGATTGAGAATTGATGCATTGAATTCTAAACAACTCTGAAGCTGCATGTCTATTTGTTCAATGCATTGGGGACAAAGGTCTCATATTTCTATTATTGATAATTTATAATCATGGCTGAGAGAATTTATGGATGGATGAAATCTATATCATACTTAAAGTTGGAAGGTCATGGTTCTAGGAGTCATTTTCTTTCTTCCTTTATTCCCATAACCGTAGATTTTCTTCCTCAATATCATTTGCAAGGCATTTGTTTATTCAAACTCATACCAAGAGAGAGAGAGTGTTTTTTGTACTTAGACTTCTGTGATCCATAATATTTATTCCAACATTTTTTGATAAAAATCACATAGGAGACAATCTCGTCGACACATTTCGAACCAACCAGTGTGGTTCATCTTCAGGATGCGATGAGGGATCATATCTAGGCAATGAAATAAATAGATGAAGAGAGGAACTAACTAGCCATTAGAATATAACAACTAGTTTGACTTAATACTCGTTATGAATAATTTTTAATATTATGATTTGACCAGGAAGGGAAAGGGAACCAAACTAAATTTAGTTTGGTTTCCTTTCCCTTTTGGTCAAATCATAATATTAAAAATTATTAATAACAAGTATTAAGTCAAACTAGCTATTATATTCTAATGGCTAGTTAGCTCCTCTCTTCATCTATTTATTTCATTGCCTAGATCTGATCCCTCATCTCGTCCTGAGGATGAACCACATTGGTTGGTTCGAAACGTGTCAAAGAGATTGTATCTTGTGTGATTTTACCGAAAGATATCGGCATAAGTGTTTTTGTTTTGACCTTGTCCACACAATATGTTTACATAATGAATGTATTAATGATTTATGATTCTTTTAGTAAATCATATATTAATTTCTTAAAGAATTTTGTTACACAGAGGCGATCTAAACAAAATTAGTACAAATTAAAGTCCTTCTTTACATAGAGAATGGTGTGAATTGATCTTTGATTTCTTTCAGCATTTACAGTCTGCATTTTTAATGTTGTTTAGGCATTGTTTGGTTTCCAATCAAACAGTAGTTAGGATTTACTTTCTATTTACTAATAATTAGGGTTTCCTTTTACAATTGTTAATAGTGCAGGTTTGTATTTTATTTTCCAAATTTTATATTGAGGTTTCTTTCCAATTGTCCAGATTGGAATTTATACTTTCTCATGTTTCCTTTGAAGTGCATGATTTAATTTAACTTGTTGAGATTGATGCGCAAGTTAGACTAGAATTTTATTTGCAGGTTGTTGGGGGCTCTCTCTGGCATTTCCAATGTTGCGCCTTGAAGTTCACGAGCTCCTGGAGTGACAATTAAATGTTGTTCCATTAATATGCCCTATATTACACCCAACATCTTGTTGAAATGACCAGTTCCAATAGAGATTCATACTTGTGACAATAGTTGGCCAGACTAATTGCCACAACAATACAGCATGCAATTTTTCAACCAAATTAAATAATGACATGACAATATTTTAACACTGAAATCAAATTTGAATTCAAAAGACACTAGCACAATACCATCTATGGGAAAATACTCCTTATATGTGGATCTATCTTGAATTAAAAGCTCCTCCGCTTATCTGACAACATTTAGGATGAGAGGTTTTCCTTCCTTAGTTTGATATGCCCCAACACCCAAATTCAATTTAATAGGGCTCATATATTTGTTATAGGAAAGTGTCACCCAAAGAATCAGATCCTCTAGGTCCTATTCCAAATGTTCGAATGTAGAGACTACAAAACCCACAATTTGCTAAAAATTAAGATCCCCATCTCTATATGATTTTTCATGCATTGAAGTTGTATCTAATTTCCTCACTTGTGATACTGTTCTCTAACCCATGACACTAAATCTCTCCTCACTCTTCGACTCCTGAGATGAACAAGCCCCTTCCATTGGCTCTTCCATGCTCACCACACCAATTTCAAATTTAATCAACTTGTGGTCTCTACAAACATAGATCCTATTCTCTGTAACTCGACACAAAATTTAGAAGCCACAATGGAGCTTTTACATAGCATGGGAAAAACACACACAGGCATAGTGGATGAGAAATGAGCTTCACAGTTGACTCTCCTCACCACACCAGTTAGCGGTCCATATCCTAGCAACACATAGGCAGAGCATTCAACATTCAACTAGACACTCCTGAAAAAACACATAGAAGCATGACAGTCTCCAACATCAACCTTCTCCTGAAATAAAAAACGACTTTCTTCACCTCTAGGTGACTCTATCCACTATCTCCACACTCGTAGTCACGGTTTTCCACACCATAGTTCAACACTAACTTCACCAATATCACCCTCTACTTGACGTGGACTACCTTTCCATGATTTCCACTGCTCAACATTCCACGAGAACATATTTACCATCAAATCCACACAAGACGTAGCTCCTCCACATAATTAAACTCCATAAATTAAGGATTAAGCCACTCCAATCGTACCAGTGGCTCACAATGGCTCTCTTTATTTCATTCCTCATGATCTTCATGACCATTTGAATATTCCAATAGGTTACAACCTGTTGAAAGTGTATATGCAGAGAATAACTCCATATGTAGGATGTAGAGCATACACAGGCCATAGCTCCACAACCTATTGTCCAAAAATTGATGCTCAAATCCAGTCATTGCTCGAATAAAGCTACAAACTGTCACGCTATCTCATGCTCCTACCTCAAATCCTTGCGTGATCGTTCACCAAGAGGCTTACACGACTCAACTCTTCCTCAAAGAGCTATTTTTCATACTAGAATATCAGATATGGGTTGTTCAACAAACCCTCGATGTTCAACAATTCTATCGCTTATATATCACCACTTTGTAGTGTCCAATTCCATAGACAAACTGATAATATTTTTCACATACCAAGAAAGTGCCATTTTCCACACATCAGTCAAGAGGTGTAGAAATTTCATGTATATTCAAACTGCTAATTGTAATTTACTAAATCAATATACTTGAATCTACTCTAATCATTAGTGAAAACATCTAAATGATCGTGAAATCGTGAAGCATACAAGAGAAAAAATTCAATCAAAACGTTACACAATGATTTCCTAGGGAAAGCCATGGCTAAAAACCCCTGCTATATGTATATTTCATTAGTTAGAAAATATGAGAATATTACAATGCTTTTCTCAAGCCTGAGAAACCTCTACACTATCTCTATCTATCTCACTACTTCCAAGACAAGCCTGGGCCAATGCTTAACCAAATTCAAACCTATCCATGTCCCTATTTCCTTGTGTTGTTTCCTTGTGAATTAGCCCCTATTAATTAGGGGAATTCCTCAATATGAATTGCGCAATCCTCATAGGCCTTCCTATGACTGGATGAACCACCTGTACAACTCGGATGGTTATACAAATGATAGTTATTTATGAGTGAATCATCAATTAACTGGTTGAACACATGAAGTAACACCCCACTGTATGACCTCCTACTATTTCCTCCATAAGTTGGATCTAGTTTAATTGAATTTAGCTCGGTTAAAATTAATTACAACTAAAAATAAACTCAACCAGGGCTCCTATAATGTAGGAGACAATATACATGACTCAAGTTGGACCCTCAACTCGAATTAACTGAGCCAACTAAGTCAAATTAACTTATTTTACTTGTACAAGTTATCTTGTGATGTGGAGTTGCAATTTTATTCCTAATTTAATTCAAGGGCAAAATTAAATTAGGTTTTTCTTGTTGCATTTTCAATGCTCCCTCTCAACAAGAAAGGGATTATCAGATACACCAATCTTGCCTCTATGAAACTTGAATTTACCTCTTGACAGTGCCTTAGTCAAGATGTCTACATCCTATTCCTCTATAGGAATGTACTCAAGAAACACGATTCTCCTCTTCACACAATCTCGTATATGGTGATACTAGATGTTGATATGCTTGGACCGATCATGAAAAACTAGATTCTTGAAGAGTTTGATACAACTATGATTGTCACAATAAATCACTGTAGGACCCATCTACTGACCAAATAACCCAACACGGATCTTCCTCATCTAGATTAACTCACAAGATGCTTGACTAGAAGCCATGTACTCTGCTTCTGTTGAACTGAGTGCAATTGATCTCTACTTCCTGCTATACCAATAAACTATTGTTTGTTGAGAAATGACAAAAAGAAATTCAAGTTTAATTTGTCCTTGAATTAAATGGATAATTAAAATCAAATTCTATTCTCATAGAACGTTTTAAATAGCCAATTAAGTTTAATTAACTTAATTGTCTTAGGAATTTCAAGTTGGAAGTATTTATGTAGTCATGTATATGTTCTCCCTAAGTTTTAGGGGTCTAGTATGAGTTTCAATTGAGTTGTGAATTAGATCACTTAGTTTAATGAGTTATGTTTAGTTAAATTATTTCCAAACTCTTTAAGGAACTAATAGAGAGTTAATAGTTAGTTGGTGCACTAGTGCATCCACAAGTGTCACTCTAGTTAATTGAAGATTCCCTCATCAGAAACTCATGCATGTCGATTTTGAGAAAGACCTAGTTGAGACTAGAGTGCAGGGAAAATGTACTATTAGTTGTGTGATTTACTGAGTTGTAAATATCGTGCATGCAATCAGAGAAGGACCTATGTTTGGATTGCACAATTTTGGAAGCACGAATTCCATTTAAATACGAGCTATTCATCCTAGGAATTACACAAGAGATTAGGGGCTTGGAGAGTTGCTGAATAGGCTAAGGATTTGGCTTGAGCTAGCTTGTGAGCTGAGAGAGTTGAGCGTACTTGTGTGGAATTGTTCTAGTGAGAACAAGCTTTGTATCTTCACATTATGATATATGCAATACAGATAGTGGTGTTTTGAGCAGTGGTTTTCCCCAGATACATCTCGTATTATGTGCTATTGATTTATCTTCTTCTTGTTCATATTGTTTTCATCGATCTATTGGCTTCCGCTGGTTGAATGTAGAATTAGATTCTTTTCCCGTGCTTTAGTACATTGAATGAGCTTGTGAATCTACAGGATTTTCTACATGGTGTCAGAGAAAAAGACAATATACTAGAGGAGATTTCGAAGTTTTGAGTTTTGGGTTACAAGTGAAATTCTAATTTGCAATACATACTTTAGGATCGACTGATGGCATTCTACGGTTTTCGGCTCGAGCATGCCTTGGAAGGAAACTAAAATTTTATAGCTTGGAGGGAAATAATGTTGATCAAGAAATTCCTAAGCTAGTAGCGTCAGATGCACAAAATTTTGCCGAATGGAAGAAGTGTGTGGTGAAGGCGTGGCAGATAATCCTTGAGGGAGTTCGAAACCGCATTGTCTCGAGTCTCCATGGCAAGGAAACTCTATACTCTATGTGGAAAACATTAACGGACTTGTATCAAAATACTAGTGACCAAATGAAATTGGCACTGAAGGACAAACTTCAAAAAATCAAAATGGAGAAAGGTGAGATGATTCGAAAATACTTGACTAAGTTCACTCAGTGTCATGATGAACTTGGAAGTGTTGGAATCATGGTTTTCGAGGATTATATGGTGAGTCTTGATCTTTTATGACTCCCAAAGAGTTGGCATAGTTATTGGTGGTCTGGGTGCAGGTGTAATGGACAATCGTTCAAATCCAGAAACGATTTCTGCAAGTTTAGGTGGAACTTCTTCTTGGATTTCCTTTGGAGTATCAACCATCTACCTCCAAACTTGGCTATTCTGCTAAATTAGCAGAACTACTTAATTTTACTCGCAATATGACAACCTTTCAATTTCCACAAAATCAAAAGGAATTCAAACTTCTGGATAAATTCCTTATTGTGTCCACTTTTTCCACAAACATTATCATGTTAAATCTCCACTGTTGATCTTACCTTTCAATTCGACGGTTGTTGGTTCACTCGATCAACAAAACTAATTGGCGATCTTCCACCATTAATCAAAGTACACTTGATCCAATGGTTAACAACGATATCAGACGGAGATCTTGTGCAATGTTTATCCACCCAATAAAGTGGTTTTCTCTCTCCACCTGAGTGCTACATGTCAGTCGATTAATGGAATCTCTTAGAATTTCAAAAGATAGCTTACCACTTTTTCTCCACCCGATAAACAACTACACTGATAAAACCACTTTTCTTCCTTGACTATCGCACAAGCTTATTGGCGTGTGATGACGGTTAGATCTATTGGATTTGTATATCAGATAGTTCTAGACTCCTTTGGGTTAACATGATTCTGTTAGGTTTTATTTTCTTTGTTCTACCAAACTTAACACCTCCGTTACATTTAACTTGTCTCAAACCATATTCTCCAATGTTTTTAGAACATAACCAAATTATTCAAAACACGGAAAATGCAAGATTGTGTGATATAATACAAATTTTATATACTCTAATTCAAAAGCCAAACTAGAAATCAATAGAACTCAGAGATATTTTGAAGGAATAAAACACCTCCAGGATTGACCAATTATACACAAATACATTGAGATAAAGTTTCTGCAACTTAACCTTATACGGCCTAATCAAGCCAAATCAGTCAAAATCCCTTTTCAATCATTCAGAACATACATAAATACCATTTCATTCTAACAATCAAATCCTTAATCAATGGATCAAATCTTTCTAATCTTAGACAATATCTAATCTGGTTGATATTCTCCTTGAGAATCTCAACTAAATCTAAACAGCTTGAATTAATTATAAAATCACTCAATCCCTAAATCCTAGCTCAAATCCTATCTGGAAAACTTTGTAAATTGACAGTTAAAGGATCCCACTCCTTTGCTTGTAAACCTTTTTTGTATTTTTGGAATAAATTAGAATCCTTTTGTCTTCAAGCCTCATGCTCCTGCATCAGACTCCTCAGGACAAAACTCTTCATGGGCTCCTATCCATGATCTCTTCTACAGTACTTCCCAACTTCTGTAGCATGGCATCTGTCATCCAAGTAGCTTCAACAATTGGTTGATCCTTCCATTTTATCAAATACTGAAAAATAATCATGTCCTCTTGTCTTCTTCAATAATTTCTTGTCCAAAATCCTCTCTAGCTTCACTTCCTTTGCTATAGGTAACTGTTTTACCCAATCAATCTCTTGTTCTTCTTGATCCTCTGCTGTGTCATCTGCGTTTCCACTTTCATACCTATACAAATCAGCAACATTGAAAATTGGAGATATTCCAATATGAGGGGGTGATTCAATTTCATATGCATTTGCAGAAAATTTCCTCAAGACTCTGCATGGTCCAATTTTCTTAAAATTTAGCTTGTTATACTCTCTTTTTGGAAATCTTTCCTTCCTCAGGTATTAAAACCAAATATCCAACTTAAAAATTAACTTCTCTCTTCTTCAAATCTGCTCTGCTCTTGTATTTTATGTTGATGTCCTGTAATTGTTGTTTTACTTGTTAATGTATTGCTTGAATTTCTGTAGCAAAATCTTCTCCTTTAGCACTTCTCATTTCAACTTTTCCCAAGTCTCTCAAGTCAGACACTCCCCTTGGGTGCATTCCATAAACTATATGGAATGGACAATGCCCTGTACTCCTATTAGGAGAATCATTATAAGCATATTTTTCTTGTGCCAATACTTGATCCCACTATTTTGGATGTTCACCTGCAAGACTTCTCAGAAGATTACCCAAGCTTCTGTTTACAACTTCAGTCTGTCCATTAGTCTGAGGATGATAAGCAGAACTGAAACTCAGTTTAGTTCCAAGCTTCTTCCACAATGTCCTGGAGAAATGTCCAACAAATCTAGTGTCTCTATCTGAAACAATGCTCTTAGGTAACCCATTGAATCTTACAATCTCCTTAAAAATCAGATTAGCAATGTGAGTAGCATCACTGGTTTTATAACATGGAATAAAATCTGCCATTTTTGAAAATTTGTCAATTACTACATAAATTGAATCATGTCCCCTTTGAGTTTTCGGTAAATCCAAAACAAAGTCCATACTTACCATCCCAAAGGCCTATCTGGAATAGGTAATGGAACATACAAACCTGTGTTTTGGCTCCTTCCCTTTGCATACTGGCAGACTTTACAATTTTTCACATACTTTTCCACTTTAGCTCTCATCTTTGGCCAAAAATAAAATCAGTACAATTGCTCATAAGTCTTGTCTACACCAAAATGTCCTCCCAGTCCATCACTATGTTTCTCCTTGATAAAAGTTTCTCTCATAGAACAACTTGGTATGCATAGTTGATTTCTTTTAAACAACAGTCCCTCTTGCAGGAAATAATCTAGCCACTTACTTCTGTCTAAAAAAACAAGATTTCTACAAGCTTTAAATGCCTCTTTAAAATCTAGATCCTTCTCATATAACTCTTTAAGAAAATCAAAACCCAACACCTGAATTTGACTTTCTTGAACTAAAATGCTTTTTCTACTTAAAGCATCTACCACTTTGTTTGATTGACCAGTTATATGTTTTAACACAAAATTAAAACTTTGAAGGTATTCTACCCATTTTGCATGCTTCTGGTTAAGCTTTGGCTATTGCATAATGTACTATAATGCATGGTTATCTAAATATAGTATGAACTCCTTGGACATCAAGTAATGTCTCCACTTTTTCAATGATTGCACAACTACATAAAAGTCCTTGTCATAAGAAGAATATTTCTTCTTTGACCCATTTAGCTTCTCACTGAAATAAGCTACCATTGTGTCCTCCTGACTCAAAATAGCTCCAATGGCTTCTCCACTCGCATCACATTTCACTTGGAAAGGTTTATTAAAATTAGGAAAAATCAAAACAGGTTTTTCAGTGATCTTCCTTTTCAACAACTGGAAGTTCCTCTCTACTTCAGCAGTCCATTTAAATGGTTGTTTGTTCTTCTTTATAGTGTCGATAATAGAAGCATTGATCTTACTAAAATTACTTATGAATTTTCTATAAAAACTAGAAAGACCGTGAAAATTTCTTACCTCAAAGACACCTTTTGGTGAAGGCCACTCCATGATGGCCTTGATCTTCTCTGGATCCATCTTTAACCCCTCAATAGAAACAACAAAGCCCAAATACACCAACTCCTCCTTCATGAATGAACAATTCTTTAAATTTATCAATAACTTTTCTTGTTGTAGCTTTTGTAAGACATAATTCAGATGTCTCATATGTTCCTCCTTAGATTTGCTGTAAACTAATATATTGTCCAGATATACTGTTACAAATTTACCAATAAATTCCTTCAGAACTTCATTCATAAGTCTCATAAATGTACTAGGGGCATTCGACAATCCAAAAGGCATTATCATCCATTCATATAATCCTTCATTGGTCTTAAAAGTAGTTTTACACTCATCTCCCTCTCTAATTCTGATTTGTTGATAACCATTTTCTAAATCTAACTTTGTAAAATGTCTAGCTCCACTCAAACAATCCATAAAATCTTCAATTCTAGGTAAAGGGAACCTATACCTGATTGTTATCTTAATGATTGCTCTTGAGTCAATGCACATTCTCTAGCCTCTATCTTTCTTTGGGCTCAACACTGTTGGCACTACACAAGGACTAAAACTCTCTCTAATCAGTTCCTTGTCTAACAGTTCCTGAATTTGTTTCTTGATCTCTTCATTCTCTGTGGGAGTCATCCTATAAGCTGCTTTATGAGGTAGATTTGCTCCTGGAACCAAATCTATGTGATGACTAATTTTTCTAATGGGTGGTAACTCATCAGGCAAATCATCTACAATGATATCACAATAACTATCCAGCATCTCTTGAATTTCAATTGGTAAATCAGAAACTTTTGTGGAAGTAATTATTACCTTGGGTTTGCAAACCAATGCAAAAATTACCTCATCTTCTTCCATCTGCTGCAAGTACTCCTTTCCACTCAGCAAAAGGGTCTTTGGATCAGTTCTCTTTGATGTATCTTCTTCTTCCATTGGCAGCAATGTATGATTGACACCATCTTTTCTAAATTTGTATGTGTTCTTCTTTCCATCATGCATATCTCCTATGTCATACTGCCAAGGTCTACCCAACAATATATGACACACATCCATAGGCATCACATCACACAAAATTTTGTCTCTGTATTTACCCAACTACAACTCCACTTCACATTGCTCATTCACTACCAACTAGTGTCCGTTTTGAAGCCATGACACCTTGTAAGGTGTTGGATGTTTCTTTGTTTTCAAATTCAAATTCTCCACCACTTTTGTGGAGACCAAATCATCCGTAATACCACTGTCTATTACCATCTGGAAACACTTCCCTTGAACCTTACACACAGTCCTGAACAAGGTTTTTCTTTGTGCTGGTTCAACGATTTCCTTAGTTGGTTTTAACAAAATTTTGTTGACTACCAAAGATTCCCCTTTCTCTGGTACATTCTCTTCTTCTATTACCTTTGTTGTTTCCTCTTCAGTTTTTGCAACAATTGCATTCCTATGATTCATTCCTATATTTTCTGGGCACTCATAAGCTCTGTGTCCCAGCTTGTTACATTTGTAACCTCTGATTTATCTTCCTCTACCTTTGCCTCCTCTCCCTCTGGAAAATATCCCTTTGCCACTTGCATCACCTCCTGTGGGTGCACGTTGACTTGAGCTACTGCTAGCTCCATCTCTAGGTGTTGTAGGTCTTCGTCTACCACCTTGACTCCCCCTTCATCTGAAAGTACCTCTATTTTTCGCAGACTGCTTCCTCATGATTTTTTCTTCAGCCTTCAATACCATCTGATAAGCCTCTTCTAGTGTTTTAGGAGATAGTACACTTATCTAATCTTGGATTTCCATTCGGAGACAATTCACATATCTAGCAACCTTCTCATCGCATCTTGGATTTGTCCTACTCTTATACTCACTTTGTAGAATTCCTCTATGTATTCCTTTACTATCATAGGCCTCTGCCTAAGATTCTACATCTATCTAAATAATGTTTGTTGATAATCACTTGGCAAAAACTTACTTTTCAGTTTGGCCACCATCCTGTTCCAATTCTTAATTGGTTGTTTTCCAAGTCTTGTTCTTTCTGCCTGCATTCCATCCCACCGAAGTGCTGCATGTCCTTTCAGTTTTGTGACAAAGAACTTCACCTTCTTTCCTTCTTTTGCTTCTTCATAATCAAATAATTTCTCCATGTCATTTATCTAGTCTATCAATTCCTCAGGGCATAAGCTTCTTGTGTAGATTGAAACTTCAAGTCTAGGCTTGGATGTGGATCTCAGTACTGACTTAAAGAATCTCATTTCAAGAGTTACATCTGTAGGTTCTTCTTCTTCTGCAGCTTGAGCTTCAGGTTCACTGACATCTCTAGCATCTGCTTCTCTTCCCGTTTCCATTGCTTCCAATCTAGCTTGCATATATTGCATAGCTTCCAACACTTCATCATTTGCAATGGGTCTTCCTCTTCTTTGACCACCACCTCTTCCTCCAACTCTGAAAGCCATGTTGGATTTCTTTTTCTGATCCTTGAGATCCTGTTCAGTGTTAGTAGGCTACTCTGATACCACAAATGGTGGTCTGGGTGCAGGTGTAATGGACAATCGTTCAAATCTAGAAATGATTTCTGCAAGTTCAGGTGGAACTTCTTCTTGGATTTCCTTTGGAGTATCAGTCATCTACCTCCAAAATTGGCTATTCTACTAAATTAGCAGAACTGATTAATTTTACCCACAATATGACAACCTTTCAATTGCCACGAAATGAAAAGGAATTCAAACTTTTGGTTAAATTCCTTATTGCGTCCACTTTTTCCACAAACATTATCGCGCTAACTCTCCACCGTTGATCTTACCTTTCAATCCGACGGTTGTTGGTTCACTCGATCAATAAAACTAATCGACGATCCTACACTTTTAATCAAAGTACATTTGATCCAATGGTTAACAACGATATCGGACGGAGATCTTGCGCAATGTTTATCCACCCGATAAAGTGGTTTTCTCTCTCCACCTGAGTGCTACGTGTCGTCGATTAATGGGATCGCTTAGAATTTCAAAAGATAGCTTACCACATTTTCTCCGCCCGATAAATAGCTACATTTATAAAACCACTTTTCTTCCTTTACTAACACATGAGCTTATTAGCGCGCGATGACCATTAGATCTATTGGATTTGTAGATCAGATGGTTCTAGACTCCTTTGGGTTAACACGATTTTGTCAAGTTTTCTTTTCTCTTTTCTGTCAAACTTAACACCTCTGATACATTTAACTTGTCTCAAACCATATTCTCCGATGTTTTTAGAGCATAACCAGATTATTTCAAAACACGGAACACGAAAGATTATGCAATATAATACAAATTTTGTATACTCTAATTCAAAATCCAAACTGGAAATCAATAGAACTCAGAGATATTTCGAAGGAATAAAACACCTCCGGGATTGACCAATTATACGCAAATATAGTGAGATACAGTTTCTGCAACTTAACCTTATATGGCCTAATCAAGCCAAATCAGTCACAATCCCTTTTCAATCATTCAAAACTTACATAATTACCATTTCATTCTAACAATCAGATCCTTAATCAATGGATCAAATCTGCCTAATCTTAGACAATATCTAATCTAGTTGATATTCTCCTTGAGAATCTAAACTAAATCTAAATAGCTTGAATTAATTATAAAATCACTCAATCCCTAAATCCTACCTCAAATTCTATCTAGAAAACTTTGTAAATTGATAGCTAAAGGATCCCACTCCTTTGCTTGTAAATTTTTTTGGTATTTTTGGAATAAATTCGAAGCCTTTTGTCTTCAAGCCTCATGCTCCTGCATTAGTTATTAGGACCTTGTCAATGGTCAAGAGAAGATACCGGAATGGGAACAATTGTGGTCAAATTTGATGCAGCGGTAGATCAGGAGGAGCACTAGGGATGGCTCTTCATCAAAAGCTAATGATGAAGATAACTATTCCTTAGCGATTAAGATGAAGAAGGGGAAATGGAAAGCTTCCCATTCCAAATCGGATTCTTATCATGGAAGTAAGAAGAAAGACATGATGAAAGTTAAGTGCTTTCATTATCATGAGCTGGGCTATTTTGCTACATATTGTCCACTCAAGAAGTCCAAGAAGAAGTCCTCTGGAGGAGCAGTGGGTGAGGCTTTGGCCTCTAAATGTTATGAAACCAACTCAAAAAAAGATAGAAAAGGTAGATGAACACCTTAGAAATAAACCTCTTCGAGGGGGAAACCTCCTTTACATTACACAGATGAACAATTCTTGGATGATACAAATGACAAGACCTCCTTTCTATATATAGGAGTCTAAGGGGTCATAATATAATCAGAGCCGACATAGAAATAATAATTTAAGGGCACAATAATAACAATAGTGGGCTTCTATGGGGCACAATAATAACAATATGGGGACTACATGGGCACAACAATATAATAAGGGGGTTGTACTAATAACAATAAGGGGTTACACTAGTAGTATAGGGACCTAACATGCCCCTCTCCTTCAAAAAGTGTTGTCCTCAATGCTTGATTAGTTCTTGATGCTTTTGTATAAATTCTTGTCCTCCCATGTGGAATCTTTAGTGGGTAAGTTCTTCCACTTGATGAGATACTATGAAATTGATATATTTTGTAGCTGTTGATTTCTCGTTTTTTTGACTACTTCAGGTTCTAATATGATTTTTCCTTCCTTGTCAAGTTCTCACAATATTGTTTGAATTGGGATCTTCTGCAACTTTTGAATGAGTTCCCACTTCTTTGGGCATATGGATATCTGTAAGGCCTGATGTTTGGAGGAACACTTCCTGGAATCAAATGAATAGCATGATCATGATCACGAATAGGTGGGAGGCCTTTGTGAGTCTCAAATACCTTGGAATGATTGTACAAAACATTTTGGAGATCTGGAGAAATACATGATTTCGATATGGGATCCTCTAGTGAACATAATTGTGCAATTCTAACCCATTTTTCTTTATTAGAAGCTTTCTCATGCTGTTAGAGTTGATTATCTTTCCAGGTTTCCCTTCGATACCTCTCAATTCAACTTCCTTTCCTTCCCAAAAAAATTTCAAGAAAAGTTCTTGAAAATTAAAAGCTATCGTACCCAAAGATTGTAGCCATTGGACGCCTAGTAAAACATCAGCACCACCCATTGGAATGAAAATAATTGGGCTATTCAATACATATTCTCCCATGGATAGCTTGATATTATGGCACTTTCAAGAGCAATTTATGGTTCCTCCACTTGCAACCATCACTTGACACTCTAGTGTTGGATATAGG
>APFE031416683.1:163072-208639 GCA_000404065.3 Pinus taeda | reverse complement strand
TGCTTTACAAGATATGGTATGATTCATTTCTTCTTTCTCCGGGGTGGGGACCTGGTGTATATCCTCTTCTTTTGATGTTTCTTGATCCTTTTCTTCCTCCTCTTCATATTCTATGTAGAATAATTTCTTCTCAGCACACTTATGACCTTTAGTGCATTTTCTATCACAATTGTAACAAAGCCCTTTTTCTCTTTTTTCTTCCAATTGTTGTGGTGTAACCCTTGTAGGTTGTGGAAGGCTAGGAGAAACAACACTTCCATCTTTATAGTTGTGAGGGGTATGCTTCCTAGTTTCCATAATTTTGCTTTCCACTATGTCAAAAATCCCTTTTACTCTTTCCAATTGTTGTGGTGTTGCTCTAAAGAAGGTGTTGCTCTTTGTATCCTCATAATGTGCTATCATTTCCTCCATGAAAATTGACCCCGTAACAAGTTGTTTACGAGAACAAAGCCCTTCATACCATAAAAATTGATCCGGTTCTAAATATGAAGATGAAATACATTCCTTTTGTAATAGTGGTACACCATGTAGATCAAAATATTGCTCCATCTGAAGTATCCAATTTACTGGATCCATGCCATCAAACTTCCTCATCTTGCTTTTTATTGATTTTAGGAGCTTGATCTCAAAACGACTGTAACTCTGTACTTTAGTATCTTTAAGTTCTGAAATTGCGATTTGTAGTAGCCCTCTGCGTCCTCTTTCCAATGCCACTAGTTTGATCCAAATTGGATTCTCCAAGGAAGAGTTATGTGAAATCTCCCGTAGTGACCTAATTATAGACTAGTTCAGTAGAGAGAACTTGTACGACATGCCACGAGTCACTGTTTCAACCTTTGACTCTGAACAATATACACAAGCAACTACAGTCCGTCTTATTTTTGTACATTCTTACGAAATTTCAATCCGATGCTTAGAGAGAAAGTTAAGACAATTTTCCCCAGGTCACCTGTTTGGAATGTAATTCAGGAGTCTGCAAAAAGACCAACTTCCTTAGATCATATCTCCACAAATATAGAGCGAAAAGCTCTAAAATTTGGACCCGAGCTTCAGTGTGCTGTCTTCTCAAATGAGTTTTTTTTTTAGCTTTTGAAACGTTTCAAAAACAAAGTTATAGCGAAAATGCCACGATGACCTATTTGGAGTAGAAAAACCTTAAAATCGAAAGCTCTGATACCAAATGTTATGAAACCAGCTCAAGAAAAGATAGAAAAGATAGATCAACGCTTTAGAATTCAGCATCTTTGAGGGGCAACCTCCTTTACATTACATAAATGAACAATTCTTGGATGATACAAATGAAAAGACCTCCTTTCTATATATAGGAGTCTAAGGGGTCATAACATAATCAGAGCCGACACAACAATAATAATGTAAGGCACATAAAAAATAGTGGGCTTCTATGGGGCACAATAGTAACAGTATGGGCACTACATGGGTACATCAATATAATAAGTGGGTTTTACTAATAACAATAAGGGGTTACACTAGTAGTATAGGGGCCTAACATAAACCACCTCACCCTTCTCAATAGAAACCAAGATTTACCATAATGCACACCAGATCACTAGGCCAACACAATAAACATGTAATAACAGGATTTACCATGATCTCTGTTATCACTTAGGTTGTTCCCTTTGACTCCTAAGGGAATATGGCCAAGGTAACCACAAACCAAGCTTTGGACTGCAGGTCCTAGCCTACCAGCAGTGGGATGGTTGATCTAATCAAGCAGAGTTGGCATGCAAAGTGTAAGAAGTTCAAACCATTGGGCATGGAGTCCATGAATGTGAACTGAAGGGTGTGTTTACTTTGGTAGAAGAGGGGAATATGGAGCAGGATAGCTACACATGGCACAATGATTTATGCTGGAACAAGGGTGAAATGGAGGTCAGGGAATGAGAGGCAATTAAGGATCTCTCATCCAGCCAAAGAGGGAAAGTGGATGAAAGCTGAATAGGGCAATGAAGAATTCCCAGAAATCATTCATATAATGAAGGAAATAGCTTAAACATGCACAATTAAGAATGCATATTCATCACTGTTTAAGAGGAAACATAGAAAAATTACAAGAATTGAGCACAGAGGGCATGAAAACCAGTTCTGATCTATTCTTTTTTCCTGCAATTTAGATTATGATATTATAGATGGTACAACTATGTATAAACTGATAAACAGAGGGAGGAAAGACTTATTGAACCATGAGAAAGCACGAGAATTCCCTACCAAGTTCTTCAGCCATTAAAAGCACAACCAGCCAGTTCAGATGCAATCATTCCAGCAATCTTTGATTACAGAAGTTCTTAATATTTACAGTGCAACTCTCAAATGAGAGATCAACCAAACAACCCACCAACCCATATTACATTGTTTAGGGCTGTATTTATAGGCAAAATATCTAAAAAAAAGATCTGCTAAAAAATCTCAGGAATTAAATGCAGTTAACCTAACTTCTCTTGCAAGTAATGAAAAATATATATCTAATGCTGCGTTGGGGGCAGCTGTTTCAAAAAATGAGGCTATCTGTCTTTTGCTATTATGTGCTGGCCATTCATCATAACTACACATTGGTCTCTGTTCCACTGCTCTTGAGTGGCTTTACTGTGCATTAACTGTGGTCTGAGAGCCTTAAGTGGCTTCACCGCTTTCTTATGGTCGATCTGATACTCTTTGCCGCTTCACTGATACTCTTTAATTAATTCTGGGCTTCTTCTTTTCTCTGATATGCTTAAAACTATCAAATCGCCCATTTTCTGACCTTTCGAGGCAAAAATAACTGTTGAAAAATGAGGTTTTCTATTTTGCCCTATTTCCCTTAGCGATGCGCGACTAGCGCTAAGCGCTAATCGCTCATCGAAAACTGCCTCAGATTTTGATTCTGGGCCTCCTAAGCATCAATTTTGCCTTTGCGTGCTTTTCTTTCGATGGATGATGTCAGCGGTATGACGGGTGACATCAGCAATGGGACCCAGTACGGTGGATGATGTGGCAGGGTGATGTGCTGCTTATGTCATGCAGGGGGAAGCGGTGCGGTGACGTGGTGCTTACGTCACACAGGGGGCAGCGGTATGTGGTTTTGGGCACATCGCTTTTGGGCACAGGTGGTTTGAGAGGAGGGGGCTCCGCCACAGCTGGGAGGGCGACGTGTGGCGGGAGTACGACGGGTGGCGGGAGTACGACGGGAAAATCGCCCATCTCCCGGACGCTAACCCTCGGCACATCGAGGCAGGAAAAGACCCGCCCACCGTAGATCTTAGGGTGCGGGCAATCAGACGGCTGGAGGGACAGGTAAGGTGGTGGAAGGATAGGGACAGGGCCCGCGTGCTGTTTTATTGATTATTTAATTCAGCGGGGGGGGGGGCGAACTTTAGAAAAGTGGGTTTTTAAGTGGGGAAAAGGGAAAACATGAGATCGGAGGGAGGTTTTTATGCCATGGAAGGAGTACAAAGGCATTGAAAGACAGATTTTTTTAAAACAAAGGAGGGTTCTTACTAAATTTCAGGCAAACTTAGTAATTCCCAAGTGATACTATATGGTTATTTTTCAACCACGGGGAGGGGATAAGTATATAGGGGAGTTGTTTTAACATAGTTTTAGTAGGGGAAGGGGAGATAGATAGGGAGCTAAA
Organism: Pinus taeda; assembly: GCA_000404065.3. Taxonomy (NCBI): domain Eukaryota; kingdom Viridiplantae; phylum Streptophyta; class Pinopsida; order Pinales; family Pinaceae; genus Pinus; species Pinus taeda. The sequence continues at coordinate 205,011 of APFE031416683.1, read as the reverse complement.
TAATAAAGTTAGGAGTTAGTATGACTTGGTGGAGTGAAGATGTAAGGGAAATGATGAATTGTGTAAAGATAAATTTTACACAAGAAATGTGGCTTCTTTTCATTGAGGAAAGTCAAAACTTAACTTGACATTCCACACAAATGAGCTGAAAGCAGGACTTGTTGGTCAGATCCCAAGGTCCTCAAGGGGGTGTTAGTAAATGATTACTGGGGGAATGAAGGGGAAGTTAGTCATGCTTCCACTGTTGTACCATCAAGTCACTGCCATGGTGCCAATGCCATAAATGAGATGAGTCCTCCTTGACAAGACCACAAGTGATTACCAATCTGCTTCTGCAACCTCAAACTACCTACCCAGCCTAATACACCTAACATTTTTTCTTCTTTTGGTTTGGGTGCACTTGAATTAGCAAACCCAGCTTTTCAACTTTTTTCTTTTAACTGGCCTCCTATCTACCTCTACACTTATTTCATTCAGGGGCTCGGATTAGGCTTTTGAGCACCCTTGCTTCTCTACCTATCTAAGAGTCTGCCAAGATTAAGTTGTTTGGATAGACCATGATTCTCTATATTCTACAATAGGAAATTGAAACCTAGGGAGACCAAGATTAAGCTGTTTGGACCTCCCTTTAACTCAAAATTCTTCAAAAATGGAACTTTTGCAGCATGAAAAGGATGACCATTTTTGGCACTTCCACTGCCAATCATGAAAAATGAATACCTGCTATGAGCAGGAGTCTAATAGTGGCTCCACTTGGGGATGGCATTTCCTTGTGAAAGTCCAAGAAAAACAGGTCAGAATGCCTTAATATTTAGTTGTTTGTTGTACTCTTAAAACTTCCCTTTGCTGGCTGCTTTATTTATGAACATGACAGCAGACTTGAAGAGCTTAGGGCCTTCACTTTGGGCTTTAATTGCAGCAATCTTGTTATCTAAACTGAAAACTAAAATCCTACCTACCTACTCTAACCAGCCCTTACTTTGCTGTTAGCGGAAATGAAATAACCAATGCAGCCATTTAAGTATGATAAGCATGAACGAGCTTTGCTGCTTGTGCTTGATGGCAAGAAAAACTGAGATCTTGAAATCTAATATGGCTTTGTTAATCTTTGAGAATATCAGAAAAATGCTAACCTTCTTTGCTGAAACAAGAAACTGTACAAAAGGGTCCAGCAACATATATACATTATAGCTGGGCTGAACTGAAGAACTGTACAAAAGTTTGGGATCACTCTCATGTCTTGGAATAGGGAGATCATCAACATTTTGATATTGAGGCACATAGCCTGCTAATGGAGAAGAGCCCTTCTTTACTTCATCATACACCCTGTCAGCACATGAATCATATATATCATGAAATCATATTTGCAATTCATTACAAACAAGCTCATATGGCCCTTGACTGATCTGTGCAGGCTGTTCCTCTTCTTCTTTGAAAAACTCAGACGACTGAAAACAAAGAGGCAGGGGATCCACTTGTATCACTTGGATGCTTTTGAATTTTCCTTAATCTGATATTCGATGGCCCTTTGGGGCTGCAAAGCTGGAGGCAATATATTTTGAACACTGATTTGGGCTTCCTCCAGGTGATCAATATCAATACTTGCTAATACTGGCTTATTAACTGCATGATAGTTCTCCTTAATAAATTGAAAAGAATCAACACATAAAGGTAAAGTTCCTTCGCTGAAATCAAAATTTTCTGCGCTTTCCTCCTTTACTTCATAGCTGAGATAGGCACGTTGATCATTGATTTTGGGCTGCTGATCCTGAATTGTGCTTTCTGCCAAAATAGGCTCTGACTCCTCTGCAAGGTTGATTTGGTCATTAGGCTCATCATCATCATCATACTCATCGTATTTTGGCAAGCAGTTGAAAGAAGAGAAGATGTTATGTTCATATAGTATATCAGGAGATTGCTCCATCATGTATGGCTGTACGAATATGCCATCTGTTTTGTGGTAGGTTTGTTCATAAATGTCATTACTTTCCTCTTGCAAAACAGATGTGTTCTGGTGCTCTAAACATTCCACTTTCATTGTGATCATTTCCTCTGACCTTTGTAAAGGACCATGAAGTTTTTCTTCTTGCTCTGCTTTGCGCTTTTCCTTCGTGATTTTCAGATTTGCCTCTATGTCCACTGCCATCTCCTGCATTTGTTTCATAGTGGATGGGCTCCTTTCTCTTAAACAGAATTCTATTTCTGGGTCAAAATCTCTTGGATAATGCAATAGAGCTAAATCAGGGGGAGGTCTAATATTCAAAGGCAGAGAATGATAAACTTGATTGAATCGATCATGAAATTGCTGAATAGATTCATTTGGACTTCTTTGTAACTGATTATATTCTTCAATGAGCAAGAGGAAATTAAGCTTGATCATCCATCTATCAAGGAAGAGTTTGGAAAACTGTTGAAGATTAGAAATGCTAGCCTCAGGCAATGCTTTAAACCAAGTCCTAACTTTGCTTTGCAAAGAAAGGGAAAACAGCCTGATACTAACATCCTCATCCTCCACTTCAAATATATTAAGATAGTCTTCAAAGGCTTGGATATGATTTTGGGAAGTGATACCATTCTCTCCATCAAATCTTAGGAGATACCCAGTATGATTTTTGGGCAGAGGATTAAGCACGGGAGGCAAAACAAGAGGCTTATATATGTCAGGAACTTTACGAGGCACGGGAATTATGTACAGGGATCGGCTGAATGGGCTCAACATGAACAAGGATAGAATGATTGGCTTTGACATTTGTTTCCTCCTTGGCTGTATGATGATTTTCAGCAGCATTTGAAGGCTGCTGTTGTAATGTGCAAGGAGGCTTTTCAACAACATTTTCAAAAGGCAAATCATGAAAATTTATTTTAAAATCATTTTTAAAATACAATATACAAAGCAAAATTTTATGGAAGAGAAAGAACATGACCTCTTGGATAGTAATCCAGGTCAAAAGCCTAATCTGCTCATATATTTCTCTTGGGTTCATTTCTCCAGTGGAGTCTTTATTATGAGGATTATGTGGAGTCACCAGGTGGATAAGTAAATTAACTTTGAAGGGCCTGATCTCTGTCCACCACACAGATCAGGACTAAATATGCAATAAGAAACAAAATAGTTTAGATTTTTGAGATTTTTTGATTTTTTGTGATTTTTCAAAACAAGTTTAAGACTTATTTGAAAGGCAAACTGATCAAAATGGGGATTTATGGTAATGAACATATGATTTTCCCTAGCGGAGTCGCCATTATGTTATCACTCAGGTTGTTCCCTTTGACTCCTAAGGGAATACGGCCGAGGTAACCACAAACCAAGCTTTGGATTGCAGGTCCTAGCCTACCAGTAGTCTGAGAGGGCTCTCTCTTTAGGATTTAACTTTGTTTAAGGGATGATTTTAGGCTAGATATGATGCACATGGGTTTTAATTTGGTTTAGTGGGATGGTTGATCTAATCAAGCAGAGTTGGCATGCAAAGTGTAAGAAGTTCAAACCATTGGGCATGGAGTCCATGAATGTGAACTGAAGGGTGTGTTTTATTTGGTAGAAGAGGGGAATATGGAGCAGGATAGCTACACATGGCACAATGATTTATGCTGGAACAAGGGTGAAATGAAGGTCAGGGAATGAGAGGCAATTAAGGATCTCTCATCCAGCCAAAGACGGAAAGTGGATGAAAGCTGAATAGGGCAATGAAGAATTCCCAGACAACATTCATATAATGAAGGAAATAGCTTAAACATGCGCAATTAAGAATGCATATTCATCACTGTTTCAAAGGAAAACATAGAAGAATTACAAGAATTGAGCACAGAGGGCATGAAAACCAGTTCTGATCTATTCTTTTTTCTTGCAATTTAGATTATGATATTATAGATGGTACAGCTATGTATAAACTGATAAACAGAGGGAGGAAAGACTTATTGAACCATGAGCAAGCACGAGAATTCCATACCAAGTTCTTCAGCCATTAAAAGCACAACCAGCCAGTTCAGATGCAATCATTCCAGCAATCTTTGATTACAGAAGTTCTTAATCTTTATAGTGCAACTCTCAAATGAGAGATCAACCAAACAACCCACCAACCCATATTACATTGTTCAGGGCTATATTTATAGGCAAAATATCTACAAAAAAGATCTGCTAGAAGTTCTCAGGAATTAAATGCAGTTAACGTAACTTCTCTTGCAAGTAATGAAAAATATCTATCTAATGCTGCGTTGGGGGCAGCTGTTTCAAAAAATGAGGCTATCTGTCTTTTGCTGTTATGCACTGGCCATTCATCATAACTGCGCATTGGTCTCTGTTCCACTGCTCTTCAGTGGCTTTACTGTGCATTAACTGTGGTCTGAGAGCTTTAAGTGGCTTCACCGCTTTCTTATGGTTGATGTGATACTCTTTGCCGCTTCACTGATACTCTTTAATTAATTCTGGGCTTCTTCTTTTCTCTGATATGCTTAAAACTGTCAAATCGCCCCTTTTCTGCCCTTTCGAGGCAAAAATAACTGCTGAAAAATAAGGTTTTCCATTTTGGCCTATTTCCCTTAGCGATGCATAATTAGTGCTAATCGCGCATCGAAAACTACCTCAGATTTTGATTCTGGGCCTCCTAAGCATCAATTTCACCTTTTCACGCTTTTCTTTCGGCAGATGACATTAGCATGACATCAGCAGTACGGCAGGTGACGTCAGCAATGGGACCCAGTATGGCGGATGACGTGGTAGGGTGATGTGGCAGGGTGACGTGGCAGGGTGACGTGTTGCTTACATCACGCAGGGGGGAAGTGGTGTGGTGACGTGGTGCTTATGTCACGTAGGGGGAAGCGGTATGCGGTTTCGGGCGCACCGCTTTTGGGCATAGGTGGTTTGAGAGGAGGGGACTCCGCCATAGCCGGGAGGGCGATGCATGGCGGGAGTATGACGGGAAAACCGCCCATCTCCCGGACGCTAACCCTCGGCACATCGGGGCAGGAAAAGACCCGCCCACCGTAGATCTTAGGGCGCGGGAAATTGGACGGCTGCCGGGACAAGTAAGGCGGCAGAAGGATAGGGACGAGGCCCGCGCACTGTTTTATTGATTATTTAATTCAGCGGGGGGGGGGGGACTTTAGAAAAGTGGGTTTTTAAGTGGGGAAAAGGGAAAACATGAGATCGGAGGGAGGTTTTTATGCCATGGAAGGAGTTCAAAGACATTGAACGACAAATTTTTTTAAAACAAAGGAGGGTTCTTACTAAATTTCAGGCAAACTTAGTAATTCCCAAGGGATACTATATGGCTATTTTTCAACCACGGGGAGGGTATAAGTATATAGGGGAGTTGTTTTAACATAGTTTTAGTAGGGGAAGGGGAGATAGATAGGGAGCTAAATAATAAAGTTAGGAGCTAGTATGACTTGGTGGAGTGAAGATGTAAGGGAAATGATGGATTATGTAAAGATAAATTTTACACAAGAAATGTGGCTTCTTTTCATTGAGGAAAGTCAAAACTTAACTTGACATTCCACACAAATGAGTTGAAAGCAGGACTTGTTGGGCAGATCCCAAGGTCCTCAAGGGGATGTTAGTAAAGGATTACTGGGGGAATGAAGGGGAAGTTAGTCATGCTTCCACTGTTGTACCATCAAGTCACTGCCATGGTGCCAATGCCATAAATGAGATGAGTCCTCCTTGACAAGACCACAATTGATTACCAATCTGCTTCTGCAACCTCAAATTACCTACCCAGCCTAATACACCTAACATTTTTTCTTCTTTTGGTTTGGGTGCACTTGAATTAGCAAACCCAACTTTTCAACTTTTTTCTTTTAACTGGCCTCCTATCTACCTCTACACTTATTTCATTCAGGGGCTCAGATTAGGCTTTTGAGCACCCTTACTTCTCTACCTATCTAAGAATCTGCCAAGATTAAGCTGTTTGGACAGACCATGATTCTCTATATTCTACAACAGGAAATTGAAACCTAGGGAGACCAAGATTAAGCTGTTTGGACCTCCCTTTAACTCAAAATTCTTCAAAATGGAACTTTTGCAGCATGATAAGGATGAACATTTTTGGCACTTCCACTGTCAATCATGAAAAATGAATACCTGCTATGAGCAGGAGGCTAACAATCTCTACTAGATCACTAGGAAAAAACAAGCATGGATGCCACCATATTTCTCCACCTACGCCATGAGGAGTTTTCTTGTCTCCTAGTCTCTTAGCGTTTACCGCAATCCACAAACTAATCCAGGGATCACTAGGCCCTAAATTGAGACACCACCCTCTAGTATTTAATGTATATCCCGCCATTCACCGGAAATGATTCCTAAGAATATTCAAGGGAAACCACCTCTAGGATTTACTTTATATCCCGCCATTCACCGACAAGGATTCCTAAGCTCATCGAGGCCACACAAAATCTAGCTTTACCGTAACCCACAGTCTAGTTCATGGATTACTAGGCCATGTGTTCTATCATTTGGAGATCCACATCACTCAGCTTCAAATCCATTCAGTAATCGAACTCAACCAAAACATGAGAACCCCATCATACCATGGCAATCCGGAAATGGAAAGGCTAGATTGAAAACACCGTCACACCTGGCAAAACCCATGCCTTAACAACAAAGAATCGAATGCAATACTATGAATGGAAAATCTAGCAAGGAAAAAACACATGCAAATTGATATCTGTAAAGAATACTATTGTAGCTACTTGATCCTGCTCTTCCTTGCTTGCTCATTCCTTCATCTTTCCTTGTTTTCCTTTCTTGATCCAATGCCAAAGTACTCTAGGAAAACTCTAAGTGTCTAAGAGTGAGAGAGAGAATAATCAGGGAGCTCCAAAAATGAACTGACAAAATGTTACAAAATGATCCTCATAAGTCTTTTTATCAATTAGGCCTCTCTTTTCTTCATTTCCCATTATTTTCTTTCAATTTTTTCCTCACATGAAACTTGTGACCTTTCACCTTCCTTTTCTCCTAATTTCCATTATTTTCATAAATAAATGTGCCAAAAACTTCTTTCCTTTAGAAATACTTAACCATTTCCTTCGCAAATATCCTTAGCCATAATAAACCAAAAGAACACCCACACTAGGGTGCCTTGCCCAACATTCAACTTGGAATAAGTGTCCCATCAACTATGGTTATCATTTTTCCTTTATTAACTTTTATTAAATTGAATTTTCACCAGGGATGTTACAGAACCCTCCCTCTTGTGGGACACCTTCCTCAGTATTCAACCACACCTATACCTCAGAAAAACCGCTAGAAAGAAAACATACTGCCCATGGAGCTTTATAAGATAGCTCGATGCAGTATTTACAATCATCACCATGCTCAGAAGCAAACCAACATGACAAATATAATGAAATGACACCCATACTGCTTATTGGAGCTTTATAACCTAGCCCACAACGATACTTACATCAATATACATATGTACATATACCAACATCACCAAAATATGTATGGAAAAATGTATACCAAATACATATACCAAAACATCTACTCAACAACCGAATAAGGAAGGATACATATCCCGCATCTTATCTGCCATTTCCCATGTAACTTCATCAGGCCCAAAGTGCTTCCACTTCACTTTAACCTGCTAGATTTCTTGGTTCCAGAGCATGAGCACCTTTTTGTGCAATATACATTAAGGCTCTGGCTGGAATTCTCCATCTGGATCCACCTGTAATACATACTAGTCAATTACATGATCAACATCTTTAACATTATTCTTAAGAAATAACACATGGAAAACATCATCTACTTTCACTGTCGGAGGCGGTGCATGTCAATAAGCTACTAGACCAATCCTCTCAATGATCTTAAAAGGTCCACAAAACTGAGGTTCCATCTTAGCACATGATCCAATCCACACAGATATCTTCTTCAGTTTGATGCGCAAGTACACCTATTCCCTAACTTGGAACTCCTTGAACAACCTATTCCCATTTGCATAAATCTTCTATGTATCCTGTGTTGCTTTCAAATTCTTCTTGATTACCTACATTTCTTGTTCCATGTCTGCCAACATGTTCAGTCCAATCAACACCCTGTTCATCGGATCGTTCCAACTGATCGAAGTATTACAACTTCACCCATACAATGCATCAAACTGACTCATATTCAAATATTCCTGATGCCCATTGTTGTAGGCGAACTCCACTAGTGAAAGAGACTCTTCCCACTTTCATTGTTGATGCATCATGTACATCCCAACATGTCCTCCAATATCTTGTTGACACTCTCAGTCTGTCCATCTGTATGTGAATGATAAGTTGTACTAAAGGCCAAATTTGTGCCCAAACTTGCAAACAACTCCTTCCAAAACTTGGAAGTGAACTTTGCATCTCTGTTTGACACAATATTCTATATAACTCCATGCAATATGACCACGTATATAATGAACACATGTGCTACTTTGCTAGGTGAGAATGTAGACTTTGCTGGAATGAAGTGCATAACCTTTGTTAACGTGTCCACTACAACCACGATGGAATCATGTTGTCTCACTGTCCTCAGCAATGCTGTGATAAATTCCATGGAAATGACCTCCCATTTCCACTCTAGAATTACAATCGGTTGTAACAGTCCACCTGGAGGCATACACTCTACCTTTACCTACTGAAAATCAAAACACCTAACCATGAACTCTGCTACATCCTTCTTTAGATTCAACCAATAATAGAATTTCTTCACTGCGGTTAATGTCTTCTGATAGCTTGGTTGATCTGAATATGGTTTCACATGAAACTCCCTCAAGATCACCTTCTTGAGCTCATTGTTGTCTAGCACATATATCCTGTCTCTAAACTTGACCAATCCATCCACTAAAAAAAATAGTCCACATCCTATGCACCTGCACTGGCACCGGTACCACTACCTAAACCTATACATGTACTACTAGCTATACCTGTACGTGTACTCTACTGCAACCTATGTACAATCTCCATATACCTAACATCTGTTGACCTACTTGCAAGATCCTATCCTATAGATCTGTCCCATAGGAACTCATAGCTGCTATATGATTTACCTATATCTTCCTTCTAAGAGAATCTATGACCCTATTCTCCTTTCCTTTGATGTACCTGATCTCAAATTCAAAATCATAGATTGTGGCCAACCATCTGGCCTGCTTGGAATTCAGATTCAGTTGGTCAAACAAGTATCTCAACCCACTGTGATCACTCATCAGTACAAACCTCCTACCAAGAGGATAGTGCCTCCACATCTTCAACACATGTATGATCTCTGCCAACTCAAGATCATGTTTTTTGTAGTTTTGGTTGTGGTCATTCAATTTTCGTGACTCATAGCATACCACCTATCCATCCTGCATAAGCACTCCACCAAGTTCTCTCTTGCAAGCATATGTACAACCTACAAATTCTTTGTCCATATCTGCAATCTTTAACACTGGTGCATGTGTCAACAACTACTTAAGATGCTCAAAATTGACCTCACACTCCTCTGTCCATTCAAACTTCTTACCTTCCCCAGTAATGATGTAATAGGATAAGAAATCTGTGATAAGTTCCTGATGAACCTCCTATAATAACTTTCCAATCCCATGAAGGATCTCACCTCATTCAAATTTCTAGGAGCTACCCACTCCATGATAACTCTTATCTTCTTTGGATCCATTGTTATGCCCTCCTTCGAGACAACATGCCCCAAGTAATGTACCTCAGTATGAAAGAAACTACACTTGCTGAGCTTAGCATACAACTGATGTTCTCTCAACAACCTAAATACTGCTACCAAATTCTTGACATGCTCTTCCTCATCTTTAGAATATACTAATATGTCATCAATGAACACAATAACAAACTTGTCCAAATACAAACACAACACACTATTCATCAAGCACATAGAGGTAGATGGAGAATTATTCAAACTGAATGGAACTACAAAAAACTCATAAAATCCATACCTGGTCTAGAAAGATGTCTTCTAAATCTCCTCCTCTATGATGTGTACCTGATGGTATCTTGATCTCAAATAAATCTTCGAGAAAATTGTTTCTCCCTTAAGATGATCAAATAAGTCATCAATCCTCAGTAATGGATACCTATTCCTGATAGTCACTATTCAACTGCATGTAGTCAATGCACAACCTGAGAGTACCATCCTTCTTCTTCACAAGCAATATCGATGCACCCTAAGGTGATACACTTGACCTAATGTATCCCTTGTCAAGCATCTCTTTCAACTATAACTTTAACTCTACCAAATCAGGTGTTCTCATCTTGTAAGGTGCTTTTGATTTTGAGGTTTCCCCTCACACGAACTCAATAGAAAATTCTACTTCCATGTGAAGTGGAAACTATGAAATATACTTAGGAAATACATCCTAAAACTACTGTAGAATTGCGTACAGGTTCAAAACATCTACATCCTCAACTTCCTTACCTTTTTCGCTAGAGATATGTATGAAAAATAACACACACCCTTTCATGTGACTACGTTTTGCCTGCATAAATTTCACCATCCTAACTGATGTGGTTTTATTCTTCCCCTGTAAGACATTTGGTTCCCCATTGTCGTCCATGCACTCAATGGCTTTGTCATAACAATCCACCTTAGTCATTTGAAGGTATATCTAGTCCATACCCAATAGCATACCATATGATCCCAATGGTAACATGTCCAAGTGTATTGCTATAGACATGTCATTCAACTCAAATGCACAATCTCTTACCCAATTATGAACTCTTTTCTTTGTACCTGTATCCAACTGCACTAACCAAGATTCTGCATGCACTTCTTTATTCAAACCACACTTATCCACCAAGTTAGGACTAACATAACTATAATTAGGTACAAGGTCAATCAAAATAGAAACAACTTGATCACAAAGCTTACCGACCATCTCAATCATAGATGCTTGATGGTTTGCCAGTCTATTATCCAGTGCTGCATAGATATGAGGAAATATCTGATCAACATCCCCAACAGTCTTTGCCTCTTGTGCACTATATCTAAGGCCTACCATGACAATTCTATGGACAATATCTCTTAAGGTGTTCCTTACCACATGTCCAACACTCCAACCATCAAGTACCATCACCTCTATGCTGCTGTTGTGACCCATGTCCTTGTCTAGCGACATTAAAATTATTTTGTGGTGCCACATTTTATTTCTCTTCTGCATTCTGAGGCCTTTTTCATCTTCATTTTTCCCTTTCCATCCTTGCTGAGGTTCATTCTTATGCTTTGAATATTCATATCAATGCTTCAATTTCCTAATAACTTCCTCAAGCGACCGAGGCTCATCATACTCAATCTGATCTCTAAATGCTAATGGAAAACCAATGAAGAATCATTGAACCTTAGCCTTCTCATATTTAAGGTACGATACCTACCTCAATAGTTCCAGGAACTTAGTCGTGTACTCTTCATTTGTCATTGATCCCATCTTTAGCTCATATAATTCTTTGGCCTTACTGTCATAGTACCTTTTTGACAAATACTTATGGCAAATACTTCTTCCTAAATAACAATTCTGTCCTTCATGTTTTTTGTGTACTCATGAAACTCAAAGAACTTGTTCATCCCAAGTATCCAAGCCTCTACATCTTCTAGTTTCTTCACGTATCCATCAAAAGTAGGTGGCTTTACTTTCTTAAACTCGTCTGGCAAGTATCCCCTTTCACTCCTTCCATAAGGATGACAACGATGACGATCATGATGCCTATCTGAACCAGAACTAGAATAATACCTGTATCCATCACCTCTCCTATCCGGAGTATACAAAGACCTTCCGTCTATCAATGTGTCATCTCTATCTGACCTGTGACCACCATGAGACCTACTGCCATATGACCTATTAGTTTTGTCCTCCTATCCATGGCTAATCTGAAGTGGCCCCTATTATTGCAATTCTGACAAACTCTGAAGAAGTATTGCATTAACCTCTGTTTATTTCTCTTGTGCCTGCATGATTTTGTCATTGTCCACCTTATAACTCCTTATTTCTTCCTTAAAGCTTCTCAATGTTTCTTCTAAATCAGAAGAGTGCTCAACACCACGCTGCTCATCTAATTCATAGGGAGATTCTTTGTAATCTACCATCTTTCTAGCCATTTTTATCTCTTTCCTGCAAGGCATAATATGTTAATTAAACCAAATCACAATAAACCAACGTAACTTAGCAAAATTCAGGGAGGATATCTTGTTTGAAAAATCAACCAATTAACGTAGTACATGTATAACATAATCATAAAAACATATATAAATATAGAAATTAAGAGTATCAACACATAAACATCATTCTAGCTAGAGTTCATTCATCAATGCATGACCATATCAAACACACATACCATGACATCATGCATGACAACAACAACCATACCAACATACACTAACAATACACAAACATAAACAACATGTAACCAATCATACACTCATGACGAAACACTTCACAACAAAAAAATCCTCCTTCACATGGTGACATCACTACAACCACGACAGACACCATGCATATGCAACAAGAACATAGACCACAAGGATGATTAAAACACATGCAACCAACATGAATGCAAGACCAACACACATAGCTCATCCAATCTGAGGGGTGAACCATGCTCTGATACCACTCTATGACACCCTCCTCCTAGATATACCCAAGTAACCGACCAACCCAGGTAAACATGTGAGGAGAGGCTACTATGATGGGATTCAATCTCCTATGTGACCTTAAGGAAGTGGAATTGATGGAAACAAAACATACAAACCTTACACATTAGCAAGAGGACTCCCAGGAACCATCCCAACCTCTTAGGTAACTAGCCCCTGGGTCCCACAAAGTTTTTCGACCAATTAGCCCCTAGACGGTCCCATGATATGGGCATGCATGCATCTGGAGGGATCTGGATGCTCCCACATCATGGTATGCTAGCGTTCAGGGACTATTTTTCTTAGTGCTATGCCGACATCCCCAGGATTCAAGCCACTTTTTCAGGCTTAGAGCCCAAGTCACTTCCCAGAACTAAATGACACCTTAAGAACAAAAATATAACAAGGGAATGATGATACAAATGCAATTACTTGAACAAGGGCTTGAATGGACCCCTACTAGCCATGACAGGGATTTTGTTAAACATATCACAAATATGTAATCTACAAGTGTAAATAACAAATTTAATCAAAAGTGTCTCATACTTATCTAGGAAACACTAAGAAGCATGTTCCCTTATAACATTAGTTGCATTATCATCTATTTGGTCATAGATACTTGGTTCATTCATTTACAAGTCAAAACATGAGGAAATACATACATCATCACTGTCATAATACATGTTTATAACCAACATAATAATAATAGAAATATCAAGGATACACCAACCATGGAATTGTAGGTTTTAACCCCGTACATAAATTGCCTACATATGAATTCTAAAAACATAAAATAAACAATGGCAAGAGCATAACACATAAAACAAATGTACACAGAGATTTCCCATGGATCCCAAAACCAGGACTACTAGATTGATTTTTCATTAGGTTCCTTTCAATGTTACAATACATATATATACATGCCAAAGCACCCATAAACCCTAATCCATTAACGCTGGATTAGAACATAATCATAGTTCCCTTGATCAGATCTACAAAATACCATGGACTAAAAAACATCGCGCCCAAAACCATGTGTGAAATCCATGCACAAAACCATAGGTAGGTCTGCCCACCTAATATAGGGGCTAGTCGTGGAAAGAATATAACACAACCCAACATTCTCCCACTTATTTTTTTCTTTCCACTGGGGGCCACAGGAGAGCTTAGTCATTGATCCATCCTTGCAAATCCCATTGTTTCTCTACACCAAGAGAACTTCTTAGAGCGGACATATTTTGTCAATGCATCTACAACATTCTTCAAAGTGTCCACCTTTACGAGAAACACCTTTTTGTGTTCTACCATATCCCTCAGAAAGTGATACTGAACATCAATGTGCTTTCTCTTTGAATGATAAGCAGGTTTCTTTTCCAAGAAAATTGCACTTTGGTTGTCACAACCTATCCTTATAGCTCGATGTACTAACCCCATACTTGAAAACAATTTCTGTAACCAAAATTCTTCCTTGCTTGCATGAGTGGCTGCCATGTATTCTACCTGTGTAGTTGAAATTGCCACTACAGATTGTCTCTTACTCATCCAATTGACTACACCTCCAAATAGGTTAAACACATACCCACTTGTAGATCTTCTCTGATCCAAATCTCCAGCCCAGTCTGCATCAACAAAGCCACAAATGTCCAAAACTCTATCCAATCCTGGTCTTCCTTGGTAGCACAAACAATAATCACTAATGCCACACAAATACCGAAAAACCCACTTCACTATTGTCCAATGCTCCATCCTTGGTTTTGACATAAACCCGCCCAATACTCCCACTACATGTGCAATGTCTGGTCTAGTATAGACCATTGCATACATCAGGCTACCGACTACACTTACATATCAAACATGGGACATGTCCTCTTCCTCTTCTTGTGTCTTGGGACACTGTTAAACAAATAAATTTACACCTATAGGAATAAGAACCTTCACCGGTTTACTATCTTGCATATTAAACCTCTGTAGTATTGTCTGGACATACTTCCTTTGGTTTAACCAGAGCTTCCTCTTTACCCGATCTCGTTTAATTTCCATGCCCAAAATATAGTTTGCAGCACCAAGATCTTTCATGTTGAATTTGAAGGACAATTGGGTCCTCAAATCCTGGATAATTTCTTTGTCATTTCCAACCAACAGCATATCATCCACATACAAGACCAGATAAATAACAAGGTCACCAATTAATTTCAAATATATGTAGTGATTTTATTTGCCTCTAGTGAAGCTAAGTCCCCGTATAAATGTATCACATTTTTGATACCACATCCTTAGTGACTGTTTTAACCCATACAAAGACTTTTTTAACTTTCATACCCATCCTTTCTTACCCTTCACCACAAAGCCTTCAGGTTACTTCATGTAGATATCTTCTTCTAAATCCCCGTGAAGGAATGTTGTCTTCACATCCATCTGTTCTACCTCAGAATCAAAAGCAGCAAAAATAGATAAAAGTAGTATAATAGAAGCTACCTTGGCAACAGGAGAAAAAATATCACCAAAATCAATTCCTGACACCTAGGAATAACCTTTTTCTACCAACCAAGCTTTCCATTTCTCCACCTTTCCTTCTACATTCATATTCTTCTTAAACACCCATTTTCTTGCAATGGTTTCCTTCCAGTCGACAACTCCACCAGATCCCAAGCATCATTTTTGTGTAAAGATGACATTTCATCAACCATGGCCTCTTTCCAAGGTTTTCAATCCTCTGCATCTACTACTTCCTTCATAGTTCTGGGATGATAATAAGTAATAGATAAATAAAATTTTGAACAAAAAGGAGATGAACTATAACTTTTTGGCTGCCTTCTTTCTTGAACTGATCTTCTCACAACCAGAGTTTGTGGCTCTTCATCTTCTGATTCCTCTTTTGTTGTAGAGTCCAATTCTTCCTCCTTTAGCTCAAAATCTATCTTCTTAGGTTCCTTTGGTAGGAATTCATGTCTAATAACATCTTTCACCTCTCTAAACACCACATCTTGGCTATACATAACCTTCCTTGTTACTAGGTTCCAAAGCTTATAACCTTTTAAACCATCCTTATACCCAATAAATATGCACTTTTCAAATTTAATATCCAACTTTGTTCTTTTTCCTTTGGAACATGTACATATGCATCACATCCAAATACCCTCAAATTTGAAAGAGAAGGTTTCTTATCAGTCCATAACTCTTGTGGAGTCTTATTCTCCAATGTTGATGAAGTTGATCTGTTGACCAAGTAACATGCAGTCTCCACTGCCTCTGCCCATAATTCTTGTCCTAACTGGCACCACTGAGCATAATGTGTATGGAGTAGTCTTCTGCCATGCTATACCACACTTCTTACATAACTATTCAAATTTCTTCTTGCAAAACTATCCACCGTTATATGTCCTCAACACCTTTATCTTCTTCTCTGTCTGGTTTTCCACCAGAGCCTTAAATTCTTTAAACCTGTCAAAGACTTCAGATTTCTTCTTGAGGAAATTTATCCATTTATTCCTTGAGAAGTAATATATAAATGATACATATTACATAGAATTACCCAGTGGTGGAATCGACATAGGTCCAAACACATCACTGTGCACAAGCTCTAATATTTGTTTCGCCCTCTTACCACCAGAGGGGAAATTCACTTGATTCTACTTCCCATATACATAATTTTCATAGAAATAAAAATCCAGAGAGCTATTAGACATACCTTCTACCATACCTTTACCATGAATTATTCAAAGGCCCTTCTCTCCAATATGTCCAAGCCTTTGATGCCATAGCATGGTCTTTTCTCCAGAGACCACTAGATTTTCTGCTCCACTTTCAAGAACCACAGAACTGTTGAATCCAACAATAACAATGCTACCTTGAAGCTTGTACAAAGTTCCAATCTAAACTCCCTGCATCAATACGAGTGCTCCCCGAACCATCTTGCAGGTATCTTTCTCGAACACTATTTTTACACCTACATCATCCAGCTTGCTTACAGAAATCAGATTTTTGGCTAATGTAGGAATATACAGAACACCCAGAAGTGTTCTAATCCTTCCACCTTGCAACTTCAACTTGAATTTTCCATGACCAGCAATTCTAGCCTTACTGTCATCCCCTAAGAAGACATCACCACCATAATATTCTCATCCTCGCAGAACCACTCTCTATGGGGAGTGAAGTGATAGGATGCACTTGATTCAATCAACCATGCCTCATGATCTACATGTGTACTTGAAGAAGAAGCCAAGTACACATCCCCACCTTCATCTAAGGTGGTTTTCGCCTTTGTAGAAGGATCATCATCATATCCCTTTCCTTTCTCAGGAGTTTTAGATTTATAGTCCCTTTTGTAGTGCCCTTCCTTTCCACATTTCCAGCACACCTTTACAGGTTTTCCTAGAGATTTAGATCTCCCTCTAGATTTAGATATCCCACTCGAGGAATTATTTTTGTTTCTGTTCTGGGGCCGGCCTTGTACAGATAAGGCATCACCATTCTAGCTCTCAATATTTTTCTGTCTCCTCTCCTCCATCAACAAGGATGAGACTATATCATCAAATTGCAAGGCAGTTGCATTGCTACCTATTGCAACAACCAGACTATCCCACGAATCTGGTAGAGAACAAAAACAATGATGCACTTATCTTTATCTAAAATTTTAATATCAACAGATAATAATCGGCTTACCACATTATTAAATGCGTTCAAATGCTCTATTCTCGAGTCTCCATCTTTAATCCTCAAGTTATACATCTTTTCTGTACGAGAAATTGATTCATCAAAGACTTATATTGGTACAAAGTCCCTAACTTGTCCCCAAAATCCTTCATTGTAGTTTCCCCTGATACATTCAGCAATACTGAATCTGAGACACATAATCATATTGTGCTTTTTTCCTTTTGATCCAACTTCTTATAGTCTTCATTGAACATTGTCATTGGTTTAGTACCTGGATCTACTGCAATCCACTAATGTTTATCCACCAAAGATCCTCCATATTGATTTTCCAAAACTCAAAACTCTGACCATTAAATTTCTCAATCTCCATCTTTCCACTACTCTCCATCTTCTTTCACCACAAGAATTGATCCCGTAGGTCTCCCATTGAGCAGGGTCTACCACAAGCCTGAGAAAAACCCTTCAGTAGCAAAGGCATCCCCTTGAAGCCAAAATAACTCTAATAGGAAATGTAGGTTTTAACCTCATACAAATTCTAAAAACATAAAATAAACAATGCCTAGAGCATAAAACATAAAACAAAAATACATAGAGATTTTCCCCTGGATTCCAAAATTGGGACTACTAGATTGATTTTTCATTACGTTACTTTCAATGTGACAATACATATATATACATGTTGAAGCATTCATAAACCCCAATCCATTAACGCTAGATTAGAACATAACCATAATTCCCTTGACCAGATCTACAAAATACCATGGACCAAAAAAAGATCGCGCCCAAAATCATGTACGAAATCCATGAACAAAACCATAGGTAGGTCCACCCACCTAATATAGGGGCTAGTCATGGAAATAATATAACACAACCCAATAGGAATCCACATATACACCCATACATTTACACATAAGGTTTCAAGGGAAAGAACCTCTTATTAATGAATGCAAAAGCCAACCCGAGATGGGACTACCATGTTCCACTTGATTATAGAATGACTAAGCCAATTCTCTCTTCATCCATTCACCCTCGTGCCATATTCCAAGCATGAATGTGGGACTCAACCAAAAGAACCAACTAGGGCTTCCTGAGGCTAAACCACCTCACCCTTATCAATAGAAACTAGGCTTTACCGCAATCCACACTAGATCACTAGGCCATCACAATAAACATGTAATAACAGGCTTTACCATGATCTCCGCCAGATAACTAGGCCAAAACAAGCATGGATTCCACCAGATTTCTCCACCTACATCGTGAGGAATTTTCTTGTCTCCTAGTCTCTTAGCATTTACCGTAATTCACAGTCTGATCCAGGGATCACGAGGCCCTAAATTGAGACACCACCCTCTAAGATTTATCTTATATCCTGCCATTCACTAGCAAGGATTCCTAGGCCAAATCAAGGGAAACCACCTCTATTATTTATCGTATACCTCTCCATTCACCAGAAAGGATTCCTAAGCCCACTGAGACTACACAAAATTTGACTTTACCGCAAACCACAGTCTGGTTCTAGGGTTACTAGGCCACGTGTTCTATCATTTGGAGATCCAACTCACTTAGCTTCGAATCCATCCGACAATCCAGCTCAACCAAAACATGAGAACCCCATCACACCATGGCTATCCAGAAATGGAAAGGCTAGGCTAAAAACACTATCCCACCTAGAAAAACCCTTTCCATAACAAAAAAGAATCACATGCAACACCATGCATGCCAAATTTAGCACGAAAAACACACATGCAAATTGATACCTACAAAGAATACTGGTGTAGCTTCTTGATCATGCTCTTGCTTTCTCCTTCCTTCCTCTTGCCTTCTTTTCCTTTCTTGATCCAATACCAATGTACTCTAAAAAAACTCTAAGTGTCCAATAGTGAGAGAGAGAGAGAATAATGAGAGAGCTCCAAAATTGAACTGAAAAAGGTTACGAGCTGATCCTCATAAGCCTTTTTATTAATTAGGCCTCTATTTTCTTCATTTTTCATTATTTTCCTTCAATTTCCTCCTCACATGCAACTTGTGACCTTTCACTTTCCTTTTCTCCTAATTTCCATTATTTTCATAAATAAATGTCCTAAAAATGTCATTTTTTTTCCAATCCTTAGCCATTACCTTTGCCAATTTCCTTAGGCATAATAAACCAATTGAATGCCCACACTAGGATGTTTTTCCCAACATTCATCTCGGAATAAGTGTCCCATCAACCATGGTTATTATTTTGACTTTATTAAATTTTATTACATGGAATTTTCACGATGGATGTTATAGTCTCAAATCCTTCTGGATGTTTAATGTACACCTCTTCCTCAACCACTCCATTTTGGAATGTTGTCTTCACATCCATATGATGTATCTTCCATCCCATCTGCAATGAAAGTGCTAGAATAGATCTCATTGTAAAGTAAGTTGCTATTGGAGAAAAAGTATCCTCATAATCAATTCTCTCCACCTAAGAGAACCCTCTAGCCACAAATCTAGCCTTGTGTTTCTCCACACTTCTATCTGTTGCTTGCTTTACCTTGTAAAGCCACCTGGAACTCACCAATGACTTGTTTGTTGGTCTTGGGACCACTTCCCAAACATTGTTTCTAATAATGGAGTCATACTCCTATACCATGGCATCAACTCACATTAGTTTCTGCACTACTTCGTTGAATGAGGATGGCTCAATCTCTACATTCTCATTCATTAGAGCCATGTAGCAATTACACTGATCTAGTGACCTCTTTTCTTGCACTGTGATGTTGGTGCTCCCACATTCTCTTTAGCATCATGAATCAATCTTTCAACCACTTTGGTGCAATTACTTCCATCTCTGGAAGTCTCTACATGAGTGTCTTCTTCCACTCTCTGCTCCTTTGCATGTGTCTACTCCACATCATCCCGAGGATATTCCCTTGGAGCTAAAAGCTCCTCATTTTCATGTAGTTGAAGCTCCCTATCAAGGGAACATCTCATGGCCTTCTCTTCATTGAATTTCACATCTCTACGAACCACTTCCATCCTGTGAGAGTACAGGTACACTTGAGATTTGTGAGCTGTATCAGTGTACCCCACAAATATGCCCAACTTAGCTATTGGTTCTAGCTTTTTCCTTGCATTGTTGGTAACATGATAGTAAACTAATTAACCAAATATCTTGAAGTGTGCCACATCTGGTTTCTTACTTGAAAAATATTCATTTGGTGTACTCATCCCAAGAATCCATTGAGGACTCCTGTTCTACACATATATAATTGCGTTGCATGCTTTAACCCACAAGTGCAACGATAGGCCCTAATCATGTAACATTTCCCATGAAACTCCCACAATAATTTTTTTCTTCCTTTCATCCATTGCATTATGTTGTAGGTTATGGGGTGTTATTAACTCTCATCAAATTCTTTTTGGTGCACAAAATTTCTTGAATTCATTAGACACATATTCTCCACCGTTATCGCTCCTAAGAGCCTTCACTTTCTTGCCAGTGTATTTCTCAATAAGTTCTTTAAATTCACAAAATTTAGAGAACATCTGATCTTTGTTTTGCATGAATAAAATCTAGCACTTACGTGAGAAACCATCTACAATATTACATAATACATGTGCTTGGCTGTGGAGGCTATTGAGAATGGTCCACACACATCTGAGTGAACTCTTTCAAGGATTATCCTAATCATGAAAGGTGGCTTTGGTGTACTTCCCCAATGTACACCCTTTGCATGTATGTCTCTACTCTAGTGTAACCTTGGGAAGTTTTGTAGAAATATGTTGCATGATCTTCAAGGCTCCATGGTGAAAGTGGCCTAATATTCTATGCCACAATTCATTGATGTCTCGTCTCTGCACCTTATCTTCCTTTGTCCTCAAAGAAACATGGTATTCTACATCCAATTTGTAGAGTTTCTTCACCCGAACGTCAATTCACTTAACTTATCCTGAGGCTATGTGACGAAGGAAAGCCTTACCTTTTCTAAATATCGCATCATAGCCATGGTCCTCCAACATAGCAACTAAAACAAAATTATTCTTCATCAGGGAAAATTTTAAGAACCCCCCCTAAATTTACATGTATAATAAATGGGAGAATCTCCATGGTATATAGGAAAAATGGAAGGCGATTTTATCAATAATATGATATGTATATATAATTTTTTGGTGAGTCTCTCTCACCAAGCATGGCGAATATTTTACTCAATTATAAAATCTTGTGTTTATTGAATACACAAATGAAATCATTGCATTTCTTTAAAATATCTTTTGAAATCAAATTACCGAAATTACATATCGATAATCTAGTGGGTGTAAGATAAAATTCACCCGTGCCATTCACAGAAAGCATGAGAAAAAACCTAATACTATATATAAAACCAAGAAAAATTCAAATTCATCACTTTAGGGACCTCATAACCACCTTGCCAATACACATGTTCTTGTTTGAAATTAGAAAAATTACCCAAATTACAATATGTTTACTCCACTTCTAGGGACCTCGTAACCACCTTGCCAATACACAAGTATGTTCCTGTTTGCAATTAGAAGAATTACCCAAATTACAATCTGTTTACTCCAGCATATGTTGGATGACTAGTGCAATCAATCCATTCTTTTTAGCCCTGGATTTTTTTCATTTTAAAACAGAAGTATACAAATATACTTGTCCAATGTCTATGCTTTAACTATTCACCTTAAGATGTTTTTACAATATAATTTCCTAAGTCTATTTAATATCTTCATTATCATAAAAACCAACCTATATCCATCTTAACTCCACATCTACCACTCTTAGGGGGATGAAATCTATTTATCCCTCTGAGCACTTGGTAGACCCAGAATTAAGATGGATCTAAGATAGAATTTCCCTTTTAAATAGTCTATGCTCACATGAATACCATGGGTCAATACCATGGGTTATCATAAACTTGGAGCTTAAAATTTACTATTCGTAATTTATAAAAATTAATAAATTAATAGTTGATTTTTATTTTATTTTTATTTTAACCAAGCTAAAATGTTTAACATACATTAAATTACAACATCCATTTTTACTCTTGATCGGATCAAATATTTTTTCACTCTATGCTAGTTTTCATATCACGATATTTGATACCTCTCGGGGTTAGTAGATCGAGAGTAAAGATGGATCTATTCTGGTTTAATTCCCCCATTTAAATAGGCTACATTCCAAGTGAATACCATGGGTCAATACCATGTGCCATTTTTATTTTTATTAATACTAATATTAGGGTTAATAGTGTTTTTTTGCATGGTATTAATATTAGAAAAATAAAAAAATGTTTTATCCATACCTCTCGTTTATTTTTATTTTTATTAATTTACCATACCATTTATAAATACAAGTTGACTTATGGAGTAAATATAAAAAAATGTTTTATTTGTTTACCATACCTCTAGCTTATTTATATTTTTATTAATTTAGCATACCTCTTTTACAAATATGGTATTTGGCCCATAGGATTCACTTAAATAAAACATCTTTCTTCAGCC
Organism: Pinus taeda; assembly: GCA_000404065.3. Classification (NCBI taxonomy): domain Eukaryota; kingdom Viridiplantae; phylum Streptophyta; class Pinopsida; order Pinales; family Pinaceae; genus Pinus; species Pinus taeda. Next base: position 182,258 of record APFE031416683.1, on the reverse strand, counting down.
TTCATAAATAGAATGAGGGTTATGGAATAAATATAAAAAGAGGTTTTATTTATTTACCATGCGTCTAGTTTATTTTTATTTTTATTTATTTACCATACCTTTTGAGTAAGTATAAAAGACGTTTTATTTATTTACCATACCTCCACTTTACTTATATTGTTATTTTTTTACACCCTTGCATGTATGTAAGGTGACTTATGGAGTAAATATAAAAAATGCTTTATTTATTTATCATACCTCTTATTGATTTATATTTTTATTAATTATTCTTTATTTATTTACCATACCTCTCATTTATTTATATTTTTATTAATTTACCATACCTCTTTTTTATAAATATGGTATTTGGGCTATAGGATTCACTTAAATAAAACCTATTCTTGAAAATGGGCGAATGGAAGGTTGTAACTCCTAATTTCAAGGGCTAAATTTACCTTTTTTACCCTCTCCCTTAAAATAAGGTGGGATATTTGAGGTGATTTGTAAAAATGTACAAAATATTCGCCCACAAAAAATTTAAAACCCCTTAATTTCCCCAAAGGGTAGACATTCGCCCCTAAAATCACCCCTATTCTTCATACGCAGAACATACATGACATATTTTAATGTGAGAGGAGAACCAAACTCCCTCTGAAAAGTAACAATACCAATTATGGTCACGGTATACCTTCCATAATCTCCCATTTCAATGTGCATCTAGAGGTACTTCTCCTCCAAGTCACTGAAGAATTATTTTTTTCATTCATATGGAATGAGGCTCCACTATCCAGATACCACACACTACCCATCATTGACATCACCATGCAAGCAATGAGGGTGAAATCCAAATCGAATTATGAAGCAAGAGCTTCACTTGCCACTCCTCTTGAGCCTTGTTTTTGACCTTCTTATGTAGACACTTCGTGGCATAATGTCCCAAATCATGACAATGAAAACATTTGATCTTCAACAAGTCCTTCTTCTTGCCTACCTGACTAGAATCTGATTTGGAATGGGATGACTTCCCTTTCCCTTTCTTTACCTTTCCAACCAAGGCATAGTTATCCTCGTGATCATTCTTGGATGAGGATCCATCTCTGGTTTTTCGCCAAATCTCTTCTTGCACCAAGTTAGACTACAAACACTCCCACTCTCGTAGTTTCTACCTCCCATTCACCAAATCCTGGTAGTTGTGCCAGCTCTTGAGAAGGCCTAGAAGTGTTAGGCTGACCATATCATCTTCAAAAACTATAACACCAACACTTCGAAGCTCATCCCGACATCGGGTTAACTTGTTCAAGTACTTTGGTATTGTGTCACCCTTCTCCATCTTGATTTTCCTAGGCTTGTCCTTCAGCACCAACTTCCTGTGGTCACTTGTTAAGTTTAGGTATGTTCTATGCTAGAGAAATTTATTTCAATTTTCATAGTTAGCTCAATATCTTTCCCAGATTAGCAATCACATCAACATTAAAGTAAATTGCAGATAGAACATAAATATAAATCGCAGAAGACAAACCAAGACAAGAGAACACAAGATGTGGCGCTAGCTAGGGACAAACCCCAATGTGGGGAAACCCTTGATTAATTCTTGTTTTATCTTCTTCAAAGTTTAGCAGAGAAAGAAAGAGAGATAGTACATTTACAATAGAAGTCAACATTTTGACTTTTGATATTTGCAGGAGATCAGTTGAAGACATATTGCTTCAACTGATTCTCCAAGGTGATTGCTTCACCTATCGTAGTGTTGCACTTCATCCATTTGCTACACCTTACCGTGTAGCACCATGCAGTACCATCACAGTGTTGGACCTTGATGACTGAGCTACTCTCATCTGCTCTCATCATTATCTTGCCCATTATGTTGCATCTACCTTCATCATGCAACCCTATTCATCATCATGCTACTCCTTACTTACCATGCCCATTATGCTACATCTACCATCATCATGTAACCCTATTCATCATAACGTTGCCCTTTGAGATTGCTACAGAGGTGGTCTCTACATATTCCTGCAGCTTACTGTAGGTTATCATGATCTGAGACTGTTCATCATTATCATTCTTCATTATGACTGAGATCACTATGCCAAGGTCATGACCATGTTCATGAGACAGAGTGCATTTCTATGGGATCACGGGAATCCTTCTCATCAAAATTATGTCGGGACTATGACTATATCTAGAAATTAGTCAGAGACAAGGAGTGTCACTTCAAGACCCTTGTCTTCACAAGTATTCCAGGACTATAATGTTGCTTCAGTGATGACTGTGATCACTGAGACTAGGAGGAGGCGAAAAATATAGTGGACAGACTTCCAACATCCATCCTGTAACTGCCCTTCAAAACATCATAAGTATCCGAGTTCTTTATACCGCACTCACTGTAATTTTCCTTAAGATTTCAAAGGCATCCGAGATCTTAAACCTCATTGCAAAGATGTCTGAATTGTATGCGTATAAATGTCTCCATGACTGTGCATAAGGTGTCTTCATTGACTGTGTATAAATTTTTCCATGACTATGTATAGAGTCTCCATTGTCTGTGTATGAAGAGTCTCCTTGACTGTGTATAAATGAGTCTTCATGACTGCATATAGAGCTTCTATTGACTGCGTATAAAGAGTCTTCATGACAACGTATAAAGAGTCTTCATGACTGCATTTTAGCTGTCTCCATTGATTGTGTTTAGATTTACTGTGGCTTACTACAGCTAGGGCATCACTGCAACCACTGTGGCTAGGGCATCACCTGTGGCTAGGGCATCAGCTACTGTGGCTAGGGCATCATCTACTATGGCTAGGGCATCATCTACTACGGCTAGGGCATTATCTAGCCTAGCGTACTCTTAGTGTCTCTCTCCTTTACCAAAAACCCAAAGACATGGAGAGGAGGAGATCACATTATGAGTGTGTCATTAAATGAATTCAAATCCTCTCCTATTTATACTAAAAACGTAGATGATGAATAGACATGACTATTGGGCTTCTGAGCCTACATAAGTTGCTAGCCGACTTGACAATTTGTCTTATAACACAAATAAATTCATAACTCCATGAATACTTATTGGAATCAGATGATTTTTAGATCAATCCTACACCTCTCGATGAGAGGGATCTAATAAAAATATCAGTTGCCATAAATAAGATGACCCACATGGAGTTTGCCCCTAGTTGCCAATTTTAACACTCCCTCTCAACTAGGGAGAACTCCATCCACTGATCCATATGTTTGACTATACTATCTCTGACATCAGTGCTCTACACTGCTCTGCTATGCTTTGCTCATCCCTGCTTAGCTCAGCTTAGCTCTGCTCAGCTCTGACAACTCTACTTAGCTCTGCTCAACTCTGCTAGCTCTGCTCAGCTCAACTGAACTCTGCTAAGCTTTGCTAGCTCTGTTTAGCTCTGCTCATCTCTACTAGCTCTACTAAGCTTTGCTTAGCTCAACTAGCTCTACTCAGCTCTGCTTAGCTTTGCTAGCTCTGCTCATCTCTGCTTAGCTTTGCTCAGCTCTACTAGCTCTGCTAGCTCTACTCAGCTCTACTCAGCTCTGCTTAACCATGAAGAAGAAGAGTTTGGTCAAGAATGTCTCATACCATTCTCCACTGACCCAAAGTCAGTCTCAAAGTCTGTACCATTAGTTCTAGACCAGTCCACTACCGACCCGAAGTTAGTGTCATAGTGGGTACCACTCTCACTAGTCCCAGATCAGTATCATTGATCCCAGATCAATGAAGATCATCCTAGCATAGGGAGTATGGTAGATACAATGATGCGTCCATCAGTACTACTATGGTCCCTATCCTCATTTCCCTGCTCATTGATGAGATGAGAGGTACCTCCCATGAGTCTCAGACTGCATGGGTAGGATGCCTCGACAGGAGAACTAATCATCCTATCCACAGGAGAGTGAATCGTCCTGTCCCATAAGAGAGCGAATCATCTTGTCCACAGGAGAGTGAATCATCCTATCCACAGGAGAGTGAATCATCCTATCCCACAAGAGAGCGAATCATCTTGTCCACAAGAGAGCGAATCATCCTATCCACAAGAGAGTGAATCATCCTGTCCCACAAGAGAGCGAACCATCTTGTCCACAGGAGATCGAATCATCCTATCCATAGGAGAGTGAATCATCCTATCCCATAGTCACCATGGGGTGTCACAAGGGAAGGTTGAATCTTTTACCCTATATAAAGTGCACCAACAGGGGATGATGAGTCACCCCGTGATCGTATGTTGCTCCAATAAGTACCCCAAGCCCCCAGAGCTCCCAAAGCTCAATGTATGAAACATGCAAGACCCTTTTACAAGGGTCTCTCGATGACTCCAAGTCATTTGGGAAAATCATAGATTTGATCTTTCCCTCGGGGCTTTGACAAAGTGTAGCGACCTGTACATCATCTCACAACGATGGAGCTTCCTTGTTCATTGACTTACCATATCCTAGATAAGGTAGTATCTGATGTCTATCTACTGGAGCAATCATCAAATATGGGTTTCCTCAATAATCGAATCCTACCTCTAGTTGTCATAGAGAATCACAATGGTATTCATCATGTGTACAAACAGCTCACTGAAGAGCTTCCATAGCCAGGCAGCTTCATACGAGATCATACTCATAGTTATGTATCTGGTCTCAGTGGTGCTTATAACAACTGACTTCTGCTTCCTACTCATTCATGATATTGAAGCAGAATCCAGAGAGAACCAGCATTGAGAAGTGGTCTAATGTTCCTCCACACTGCCTGGCCAGTCAGCATTGGAATAATCATGCAGTTTCATATTTCAAGTAGTGCATCTCAATCCATGAGAGATTGTGCCCTGAATATATCTCAGAAGATTCTTGGCACCAATCTAGTGAGGCTCAACCAAATATGAGCTCACCATGCTAACTGCAAAACATATGTCCGGACGGAAGTTTGCAAAGAACGCCAACGTGAATGAGTTTATGAAACTTAGAGGTATTTCCCAAATCTGGTCTGACATCACTACCAGGTAACTTCTAAAAGTTAAGATCCACAAGGTAGTCACAAGCTTACAGTTTATCATTCCACATCCGGAATCCAACTCCCTCTTACTTATGCAAATGAGAGGGTCTGCACCTGTCAGAAATAGATCGTCCTCATAAGGTGCCGTTATGAGAGGTCTATCATCCACAACCTTTGAGTAATGGTTTATATCGATTTCACTTCTAGTGAATCTCAACTTCATCAGACAGCTATCAATCCTCTCATACTATGCCCGGGGTGTTTTTCTTTAGGCCATAGAGGGATGTCTTCCACCTATATACATGAGATTCCCGATCATGAATCTCAAACCCCTCAGGTTGTTCCAAACTTGTGGACCTTTCCATCGATGAGTGCCACCCCGAAACGTTTGACTTCCATTGCTAAAATGGACACCAAATTGTTCTTGCGATCAGGTACATAAAAGAGATTCTATAAATGAATCGAGTTACCCTTATTCAATTGAGTGATAACATTCCCTACACCCTTTTTGAGATAGGTGGTATCCACTCCAAGTATAATCCCACGATTGTTTCCATCTCTACCAAATTAGAGAGTGCACCCATCTATCCAATGAAGTGCCTTGAAGCACTACAATCAATATGCCAGATTCCCAAAGAATCTGAAGGAGAGGGACAATACAAGATAACACTTCTTTATCTTATCAGAAACAACATTTGATTCTTCATACCTGGGGTTCCTTGCTTTATTTGAAGATTCGACCATTTCCTTGATGACCTTCATTACCTTTCATTCCTTTGATCATTGAAGATGTCCCTAGAATGATTGTTATCACCATTAAGCGATGTGTCCCTGCCATTTGGACACTCCTTCGTATAATGGCCGAACTAGCTATCTGCCTTTCCTTCCTCCCTTAGATTCGAACTTCCCAATGAAGTGATCTTTAGGTAGGCCATTAGAAACTTCCGTTGCACCATTCTGATAGTATTCTCTGCTTTGACTTCACCCTTGTTGAATTTGAAGAGGGATGAAGAATCCATTGATCCTTTTTCCTTTCCTAACTGTCTTCGATGATTTCTCTTTCACTCTTGCTTGGGCATTGTCTTCACCTCAGCTCTGATACCATGTTAAGTTTAGGTGTGTTCTATGCTAGAGTAATTTATTTCAATTTTCACAGTTAGCTCAATATCTTTTCCAGATTAGCAATCACATCAGCATTAAAGTAAACTACAGATAGAACATAAATATAAATCGTAGAAGACAAGCTAAGACAAGAGGACACAAGATGTCGCGCTAGCCAGGGACAAACTCCAATGTGGGGAACCCTTGATCAATTCTTGTTTTATCTTCTTCCAAGTTTAGCAGAGAAAGAAAGAGAGATAGTACATTTACAATAGAAGTCAACATTTTGACTTTTTATATCTGCATGAGATCAGTTGAAGACATATTGCTTCAACTGATTCTCCAAGGTGACTGCTTCACCTATCGTAGTGTTGCACTTCATCCATTTGCTGCACCTTACCATGTAGCACCATGCTATACCATCATAGTGCTGGACCTTGATGACTGAGCTGCTTTCATCCTCTCTCATCATTATGCTGCATCTACCATCATCATGCTGCTCCTTACTTACCATGCTCATTATGTTGCATCATCCATCATCATGCAACCCTATTCATCATCATGCCGCCCTTTGAGATTGCTACAGAGGTGGTCTCTACATATTCCTGCACCTTACTGTAGGTTATCATGATTTGAGACTGTTCATCCTTATCATTCTTCATTATGACTAAGATCGCTATGCTGAGTTCATGACCATGTTCATGAGACAAAGTGCATTTCTGTTGGATCATTGGAATCCTTCTCATCATAATTATGTCGGGACTATGACTGTATCTAGAAAGTAGTCAGAGACAAGGAGTGTCACTTCAAGACCCTCATCTTCACAAGTATTCCAAGACTGTAATGTTGCTTCAGTGATGAATGTGATCATTGAGACTGGGAGGAGGCTGAAACTATAACAAAACAGTGAGGAGGCCAAAAATATAGTGGACAAACTTCCGATATCCATCTTGTAACTGCCCTTCAAAACATCAGAAGTATTTGAGTTCTTTATATTGTACTCACTATAATTTTCCTTGAGATTTCAGAGGCATCCGAGATCCTAAACCTCATTGCAAAGATGTCTAAATAATATGCGTATAAATGTCTCCATGACTGCGCATAAGGTGTCTCTATTGACTGTGTGTAAATGTTTCCATGACTACGTATAGAGTCTCCATTGTCTGCGTATAAAGAGTCTCCATGACTGCGTATAAATGAGTCTTCATGATTGTGTATAGAGTTTCTTTTGACTACGTATAAAGAGTCTTCATGACAACATATAAATGAGTCTTCATGACTACGTATAGAGTTTCTATTGATTGCGTATAAAGAGTCTTCATGACAACATATAAATGAGTCTTTAGGATTGCGTTTTAGCTATCTCCATTGACTGTGTTTCGATTTCCTGCGGATTACTGTGGCTAGGGCATCACTGCGGCTAGTGCATCACTGTATCCACTGTGGCTAGGGCATCAACTATGGCTAGGGCATCAGCTATTGCGGGTAGGGCATCATCTACTGTGTCTAGGGCATCATCTAGCCCAACATACTCTTAGTGTCTCTCTCCTTCACCAAAAACCCAAAGACGTGGAGAGGAAGGGATCACATGAAGAGTGTGTCATTAAATGACTTAAAATCCTTTCCTATTTATATTAAAAATGTAGATGATGAATAGACATGACTATTGGGCTTCTGAGCCTACACAAGTTGCTAGCCAACTTGACAATTTGTCTTATAACACAAATAAATTCATAACTCCATGAATACTTATTGGAATCGGATGATCTTTAGATCAATCCTACACCTTTCGATGAGAGGGATCCAATAAAAATATTAACTACCATAAATAAGATGACCCACATGGAGTTTGGCTCTAGTTTCCAATTTTAATATCACTACTATTCTGAAACGGGTCTGTCAAGGCCTTCCACATTGCATATGGAGTCTCCTTCCCATGGAGGTTCGAGACAATATGATCTTGAAATCCTTCTAGTATGATCCTTCTCTCCTTTGCAAAAAAATTCCTCCATTCTTCTAGATTTTGAGTATTACTTGTAGGAGGCTTAGGAATATCTTTGTCTATGAATTCCTTAAGCCTAACATCTTGCAACATTACCTCAATCCTATCCTTCCAAGCAATATAGTTCGAACTACCTTCAATGGAATATTCAAGTATCAATCCGTAGAACGACATCCTTCTGGCTTCGAAGAATGATACTGCAAATTTGATTTCACCTGCAAAAGACAAACTCGTATTTTTCTCTTCTAGAGTGATTTTTTCTCTGATACCATGTATAAATTTATTATATATTCAAACTACTAATTGTATTTTATTGAAAAATTATACTTGAATATACTCTACCTATCAACAAAAACAATTAATCAATCACAAAATCATGAAGAATAGAAGAGAAAGAATTCAATCAACACATTACATAATGATTTGTTGGGGAAAGCCACAACAAAAAACCCCTTCTCTATCTCTATCTGTCTCACTGCTTCCTAGACAAGCCTAGGCCAATACTTAACCAAATTCAAGTCTGCCCAAGTCCCTATTTCCTTGTGTTGTTTACTTGGGAATTAGCCCCTATTAATTAGGGAAATTCCTCAAGATGAATTTCACAATCCTCATATGCCTTCCTCTGATTGCATGCACCACTTGTATAATTCAGATGGTGATACAACTGATAGTACATTGTCCTTGAACTCCAATCTCAACTCGGTAACTCTCAAATCTAATATGCATTAATTATTTATGAGTGACTAATTAGTTAATTGGTTAAAAACATGAAGCAAAACCCCACTATCTAACCTCCTACTAGTTCCTCCATCAGTTCAAACTAGTTTAACTAACTTTAACTCAGTTAAACTAAATTAATTAAATACAACTCAAAAGAAAGTCAACCAGGGCTTCTATAATGTAGGAGACACTCTACACGACTCAAGTTAGACCCTCAAATTGAATTAACTGATCCAAATAAGTCAAATTAACTTAGTTAACTTGTACAAGTTTTCTTGTGATTTCGAATTACAATTGTATTCCAAATTTAATTCAAGGACAAAATTAAATGAGGATTTTATTGTTTCATTTTCAACACTAAGAAAGCACAATGGGGTCTTAACACTGGCCAACAACAAATGGAACCATGATATGTTGCATCTCATAGTCACACCCACACGGCTTCAATTGCGCTCAATGGCCTCTCCCAAAAGCAACATCGGCAATAGGCTACTTGCACGTAGCCCCATGACAAAACCAAACTTGATTCCTCTCGAATAAACTTGTCAAGAACTTTAATTGTTTGATGGAAAAATGAAAAAAAAAAAAATGCAAATATACTATCTTATTTCCCTCGACCCAGGAGGGGCCAAGATCCCAGACCTAAACAGGCTCTGATACCAACAAATATTTTCTAAAGCACTCTCTCTTTCTAATGATGAAATATTACACACATATATGCATGAATTGTCATCTCAAGATAGGGAAATTGTCTCGGACACACATCCAATTATTGAGAGAATATCTCAACCACACACCAATCTAGGAAACATCTATATCTCAACAACTCCTAAACATTAGGAATAGACTCCTATACAGAGAATGAATCACAACAAAAAGCAGTAGGAATTATATTTCTATATCAGTGATCATAAGGTTAAGTCATATCAATGATTTTAGATATGTGCCATTTCAAAAGTCCCGATATGAGAGCAGATGCGATTTTATAATTAATCCTAAACTTAAATCTAATCGTGTTTGACATGTCAGAGATTAAAACATATCGGAGGTCAGAGGTTATATCGCATATCGGAGATCAGAGGTTATATTATATCAAAACTTTTAAAAGGTGACACATAACACAAACTCCGATATGGAATTCTATGATATAAGGGAGCAGAGGAAATGATGTGGCAGGTGGGTCCACCAAATATCGGAAATTAGGTTTATCACAAGTTTCATAATGTGACTCATAACAAAAACTCTGATATGGATATTTCTCCGATAATGTTTTATAATACACGATATGTGTTATTTGTGTTAGTTTCCACTTTATATTCATCAAACTTTGGTTATAAATATTTTCAAAAGAAAACTCTGGTAGCCTAAAGTTCCACTATTTGTTTATTAGAGTCATTGCCACATGTTGTAACATGAGCTTGGTTTCGAGGGCTATTTATTAATTAGTGCTAATTATTTAAAATTTAAAACAATGTTTATTAACAACAAACTTAGTCAAATTAAGGCAAACTTAAAATAAAACAAGGCAATCTAGGCTAAGAAACTCTGATATGGAATTCTTTGATATAAGGGGGTAGAGGAAATGATGTGGCAAGTGGGTCCAACATATATTAAAAATTAGGTTTACCGCAAGTTTCATAATGTGACTCATAAAAAAAACATTTATATGGGTATTTCTTTGATAGTGTTTTATAATACGCGATATGTGTTATTTGTGTTAGTTTCCACTTTATATTCATCAAACTTTGTTTATAAAGGTTTAAAAAAAAACTCAAATAGCCTAAATTTCCACTATTGTTTATTAAAATTCATTGCCACATGTTGTAACATGAGCTTAGTCTCGAGGACTATTTATTAATTAGTGCTAATCATTTAAAATTAAAAAAAAAAAGTTTTATTAACAATAAACTTAGTTAGATTAAGGCAAATTAAAATAAAACAAGGCAACCTAGGCTAAGATGAAACAGTTCAATGATTCAAAATCCAAATGAAAATTAAAAAGGGTCCCCATAGTTATTAGGATAATAATAAAGTCAAAATGGGGGTGTTGTGTTTTTTACCACAACAGGCCCATAGCTCTTGGTGCTTGGCCCCAACTTTGCGCCTTTGGTTCTTTGAGTCTTAGCGACCGTGTGTCAGCCCAATATTAGAGCCCCCTTGTAGTTTATATTATATTAGATTAATAGGTATGCAATACATATCTTAGAGTTATACTTTATCTTTCATTTATCCTTGTATTGTACACTTGCTGTGTGGAAGGTTAACTAGTCCCATAATACTAGTTGGAACCACCACTTCAACAGATATAGATCTAAGTTACCAGTATTTCCTAGGTGGATTTCCCCAAATTTTTATTAAGATATTTTTCCCGATAAACAGGTGTTGAACCCCATAATTGCTTCTTTTTGACACTCCTTTTTCCATCTTAATCCTTCCTTTTTAACCTTCATAAGTTACAATTTGGGTATCAATTTACAAGTTTGAAGCATAACATGTATATAATCATCATATATTTCATAATTGTCATTTATATTTGTTATTTGACATAATATCTACCTAAGCTACCGAATTACAGTGATTCTGCAGCTGATAAAAGCTTCTGTAGTTAGATGCAAGGTTTGATAGGTTGCAGAGCTCCATCTGAGAAACACGACACATGGGTAGTTGGAAAATAATGAGGGCAACGATTCATTCCTATTTTCAGAAGCTGGATCAATGAAAAATGTAGCTTATCAGTCCGGTCAAAGGATAAGTCAAATGGCATGGGAGGCATAGATCAAGTGAGTGAGATGTAGATTTTCCGTTTCATGATTTTATACGTTGTTAGCAAATCATAAATAAGGTTACGATATCTCATCTCTTAGGATAATTATATCTAATGTTGATTAGCATAGGCATAAATATCGGAAAACATTTATTGTGTAAGGGTTTTATAAATATGCCTCTCAACATAGCTAAATAGGACAATAATTGTATTTGAGAACTACTATGTTTTGATGTAAAAGCTCTGTTTCAACTCCATTGCTTGTCGTGCGTTCCAATGCATGAATACTCATTTTGTGAAAGCTTTATAATGTTGCCTGCTTCTTGTAGGAGGCCCCCCTCGAGACAGTAAGGATTTTGTTTATTTACAGTTAGTATTTCCGCACAGATTTCCTTTAGATTTTGTCGATTCATTCAAGTATTCAGGTTTTTGTTTTTAGATATAGATTTGAAATTATTTTACTAATCATTTTTTTGATCAAGAAAGGAGAGATCTCAGATGCATATGGATAGAGCTTAATTCAAACTAGCAGTAGGAATTTAAGCTTTATATTGCAGTAGTTTTTAATCATAGTTTTCATAGAGATAGATTTATTTATGAGTATGATTTGAAGAGTGACTTTATTTAAGTACATGCATGATTCTCATTCAAACAAATGTGGGTTATGATTCTTATTCAAGAAAGTATGATTTCCATTTGAATGAATGTAATTTTCAAGAATGATTTTCATTTAATCAAGCGTGTTTGATTTTCATTACAACAGGTGTGATTTTACTTTAAGCAAGTGTGTGAGTGATTTTATTTGAAACAAGTGTGTATGTGTGATCTTATGAAGCAAGCTTGAAGTTTCTTTTAAGTAGGATGAAATTGTTATTTAAGCAAGGACAACAGAATTGATTTCATTTGATATAAGCAATTTGTTTACTTATATAGCCATAGAAAAACATGTGCATCTTGATAACTAAAATTGATTTAGGCATTTAATAAGTGACAAAGACTTATAGCACATACATTTCATCAGTTTACTAGCCCTAGTTGATAATTTTATGTAAGTAATTTAACATCAATTAAATTACCAAACATTTTGGTGTCGTTTTTTGGGAAGTGTATATAAGAGTTTTTTCCTTTTCCTTAAAAAAAAAAACAAAAATGATATGCATAGAGAAATATATTCTAGAGGTAGATTTGTTGATAGAAGTAGAAGTTTGATTTCAACATCATCGCTCACCCCACCACAACCTCGCAGTGCCACACCATCCACCCAAACTCATATTCCATCTATTACAGGAAAACAAAAACTCCTTGAGGTACTTAAATCTGAAATCCAACCTACAGATTCACCAACTTCATCAACTCAAGCCATAATATAAGAAAAGGATCCTACATTCCCAACATAAGGAGTAATTTTTCTATCTTCAGCTAGAGAGAAACTTCTAGTACAAGAACTAGAAATCCCTAGTGAAGAAGAAGATGAAGAAACTTATTTCAACCTTCCATTGATAGAAGAACCAGAAGAACTAGAAGAGGAATTATAAAATTCAGTTTTGGAACCTTACATTAGTTATGAAGAATCTCCAATGGTTGGAGAAGGGGATGGAGAAGTACATAATGTGAATGGTGAACAACCTAGGATTGGAGGAGGAAGAGGAGGAAATAGAGGAGGTGGAAGAGGTGGGGGAAAAGGAAGAGGAGAAGGTAGAGGAGATCCAAAACCTTTGGATTTCCCACCCTCGATGAAGATACCACAACCACAATAAAACATATCTCACCCTCCATCCTTCCAAATTTTCATGGATTAAGGAGTGAACATCCTGAAATATTTCTCTTTGAATTTGAAATCTTATGTAGATATTATTACTACTTTCTTTCAAAATTTGAAATTGTTTCTAGCGACTCTTAAGGATGCAACATTAAAATGGTTCATGGGCTTAGAAGTACATTCTATAAGAACATGGGAACAAAAGAAAACTACATTCTTAGAGAAATATAAGGATTACTGTATGTCCCGTAATATTAAGGATGAAGTCTTTAAAATGATGCAAAAAGAAGATGAAAATATTGAAGATTCCATTGAAATATTTTCTGATAATGTTAAAAGGGCTAAAATGCATAATCTAGATGAAGAAACTTTGAAAGCTCTCTTATTAAAATCCATCTGATATGAGTGGATTGATCTTCTCAATTTGATGGGTAAGGGAAATATTTATCATTTAAAATTTGGAGAAATTTGTGAGCTATGCATACACATTTCAAGAGGTAAAGCAAGAACTGGGAAAAATTCAAGAGACCCTGTCATGTCTAGGATTAATAAATCTGCAACAGGGACAATAAGTAGGGTTGACTTAGGCAATTTTCTTGAAAATTTTAAAACATATATTTTTTGGAGTCTTAGTGAACAAATATATACCCTTAAAGTACAAAACAAGAAGAAGGCTAAAAATGTTGCATCATCTATCTTTTATCCAAAATGTAGAAAGAAGCATGCTTTGAGAGAATGCCCTCTTGACTTATAAAGTGTAGAAACCTATGTTATATGTGTAGAAAATCATGATACAAAGGAATGCCCTTCATTACCAAGTCTTGAAGTTTTCTATCAAGAGGAAGTAATACCAAATCAAGTAGAACCACTCTATTTTATTGCTAAGAGACCATGGTAAAATTCACAACCAAATATGACCCAAAATTTTAACACTCAAATTTGCACAACCATCATAAAGCAATTGGATTGCACCCACGCCTTGGCAACCTTGGCCTCAACCTTGGGCACAACGATGGAAAAATACTTATGGAATCTACCCTCAATATCCTTAATATCAACAACCCTACCCTATTTTTCCACCATAATATTTTCCTCAGTTTGTTTAACCAACTCAACCTAAGAATCCAAATCCACAACTTCATTACTATTTCCTCAAAGACCAAATCAACTGCCTACCGAACCACTTCCAAACCTGAATAATAATGAAAATTCACAACCTGTTTACAATGTGGAAGGAAAACATTTCCAAATCTACATGATAACTCCATTAGATCTAATCAATGTCCAACTTAGATTTGGTAGAGTATTGGAAAAGAAGTCGACATTAGTTGTTATTCAGGAATTTGAAATAGAAAACATTTCCAATGAAGAGAAATCTCTTCATCAAGATAAAAAATCTCAAAAACAAACCACCCCTACACATTTTGATGATATCCCAATAAAATCGGCTCCCATCATAGAACAACCTTCAATTTATCCCAATAAAATTGACTCCCATCATAGAACAACCTTCAATTTCTATTCAAACACCACCTTTTCCTAAAAGATTGAAAATTGATAAACAGGTAGAAAAGCAAATTATGTTCCCTGATTATGATATGATAGATGAATTGAAGAATGTTTGCATAAAAATTCCTTTGTTACAATCTATCAAAGAAATACCAATATTTGCAAAGACAATTAGCGAGTTAAGTATTAAAAGACCAGGAAGAAAGAGGAAAGAAGTCAAAAGAATTTAGTTAGTTGGAAAAATTGCAAATATCATGATGGGAAAAACAACAATTCAGAAATATCTTGATCTAGGAAGTCCCATTGTGAAAACACACATCAATGGTATCGAAATTCTAAATACATTGATTGATTTAGGAGAAACTATAAACATCATGAGTAAACAAACTATCAATTAATTGAAACTTCCTAATCTTTAATATACACCTACATTATTGCAATTAGCAGATAGATTTGTTATCAAACTTGATGGTGTGTTACAAAATATGTTTGTATCCTTTGATTCTTGGGAATATCCTGTTGACTTTATGATTTTGACACCCACGAATAATTTAGGAGGACATCCATTGATTCTAGGAATATCATGATTAGCTATGGCTGATGCTTTTATAAGTTGTAGATTTGGTGATATGTTTATTTCTAATGGAAGTTCAACAAAGAAATTCACATTATATCCTCCTGCCAAAACAAAAATAGAGGTAGAAAGTGAAGAATGGATAGATGACGATATTGATATACGACCAATCTTTGTTACTTCACAAATAGATGAAGAAGATTAGATTTTGAATTTAATAGAAAATAATGAATCTTCCTCATATTGTGAACCTAATCAAAGATTTCAAGAACAATGTAATATTG
The DNA here is from genome assembly GCA_000404065.3 of Pinus taeda. Classification (NCBI taxonomy): domain Eukaryota; kingdom Viridiplantae; phylum Streptophyta; class Pinopsida; order Pinales; family Pinaceae; genus Pinus; species Pinus taeda. The sequence continues at coordinate 166,573 of APFE031416683.1, read as the reverse complement.
AATATCTATCATCTCTCCAATTGTCTTTACATTCTATGGAAAAATTTGGCAATTCTTTAATAGAAATATTTCAAGAAAAAACTTTGAACATCAATAATAATCTGGAAGAATTTCAAAAGAAATAATTAATGAAGATGTTACAAGAACATTCCTCTGTTTATGCATGGGAATACACTGACATGAAAGAAATTGATCCCAATACTTGTATACATCATATTTATATTTCATAAAATTCCAAACCAATCTGACAACCTCAAAGAAGAATGAATCCAAATTTAAGAGGTTGTTAAAGAGGAACTACAAAAATTGTTAAATGTGAATTTCATTTATCAAATATCTGATAGCCAGTGGGTTTCACCATTGGTAATTGTTCCTAAAAGGAATGGAAAATGGAGAGTATGCATTGACTATAGGGAACTGAAAAAAGCTACTTTAAAAGATCATTTTCCACTTCCTTTTATAGATTAAGTTCTAGATACATTGGCAGGAAAGAAATATTTTTCATTCTTGGATGGTTTTAGTGGATATAACCAGATCTAAGTAGCTCTAAAAGATCAAGATAAAACCACTTTTACCTGTCCATGGAGAACCTATTCCTATCGAGTACTTCCTTTTGGGTTATGCAATGCACCTGCAACATTTCAAAGGGAAGATTTAGGAATTGTATCTGATCTAATTCATGATTGTGTAGAAGTTTATTTGGATGATTTTACTGTCTATGGAAATTCTTTTTAATAATCTCTTAAAAATTTGGAAAAAGTTCTCATTAGATGTAAAGAAGAAAATCTCTCATTAAGTCATGAAAAATGTTTTATGATGTTTACTGAGGGAATTGTTTTATGATACCATATTTTAGGAAATGGAATTAGAGTGTATACACCTAAAGTAGAAGTTATTTCTAAATTATAAATTCCAACTTGTCAAAGAGATGTTATAAGTTTTCTTGGTTTTACTGCCTATTATAGAAGATTCATAGAAAATTTTATAAAAATAGCCTCTACACTTTTCAAATTACTCACAAAATATTGTGAATTCATTTGGAATTATGATTTCCAAAAAGCTTTTGAAACATTGAAAGAAAAGATTTCTGAAGCACCAATTCTAAGAGGACCAAATTAGAAACTACCTTTTCACATTTCGACTGATGCCTTTGATACAAATTTAGGAGTTGTATTAGGACAAAAGGATTTAACTCATGCCATTTACTACACTAGTAAAAATTTGACTACTACAGAGTTAAATTACGCTATAATAGAAAATGGGTTTTTAGCTGTTGTCCATGCCATCAAAAATTCAGACATTACATCACTGATTATAAAATCTTCACACACAGATCATTCTGCAATTAGATATTTAATGAATAAACCAATCTCTAATGGCATAATTACAAGATGGTTATTGTTGTTACAAGAATTCAATATTAATATTTTGGATAGACCTGGAAAACAAAATACAGTTGTTGAATTTCTATATAGGATTAAAAATGATAACAACGATGTTCTTGTCGAAGAATTTTCCTGATGAATATATTTTTGGAGTATCTATTAAATCTCCTTGGTTTGCAGATATTGCTAATTACTTGACTATAGGAAAGTTACCACCATATTTGTCTCCTCGAGAGAAAATAAAGGTTATTCAAACTAGTGCATCCTATTCATGGATAAGTGAAGAATTGTACAAAATAGGACTTGATTTGATAATTCGAAGATGTGTTAGAGAAGATGAAGTACCAGATATATTGAAGGCTTGTCATGATGGCCATGTGGAGGACATTTTGCTGATAAAATAACTTCTTATAAATTCCTTCTCTTAGGATATTATTGGCCTTCCCTTTTAAGGATGCCAAGGAATATGTTAAGAGATGTTATAGTTGTCAGAGAATGGGAAAACCTATTCCTTAAGGTGAAAATCCTTTATAGCCTCAGGTACTTATTGAACCCTTTGAATAATGGGCTTTAGATTTTGCTGGTCCAATCAATCCACCATCAAGACAAAAAAGGTATATTCTTGTTTGTACAAATTATGTCAACAAAATGGGTAGAAGCTAAAGCACTTTCTTATGCTACTAAAAAGTTTGTAGTTTCATTTATTTTTTAGGATATTTTCACTCGTTTTGGTATCCCAAGGTAAATTGTGACAGATCAAGGCTTGAAATTTACATCCAAGTTGGTACAAAAGATAATGGAGGAATACAAAATCAAGCATAGAAGGTCAACTCCTTACCATCCACAAGCCAACAGGCTAGTTGAATCTACCAACAAAGTAATTGAAGCAATTCTTACCAAAACTGTGCATTTGCATAGAAGGGAATGGGAAAAAAAACTTCCAGAAGCTTTGTGGGCATATCGTACCACATGGAGAAATACAACTGGCCACACTCCTTATGAACTTGTTTATTGAAAACAAGTCCTATTTCCAAATGAGTTCTAGATAAAGACTTTTAAAACAACAACCAAATTGGGTATTGATGTATCAGAAGCCCAAAGACAAAGAATAGAAAAATTGAATGAACTTGATGAGATGTGACAAGATGCTATTCAAAGAACTAATATATTCCAACAACAAAGATCTAGGTGGCATGATAAGTTTATCAAATAAAGGAAATTTCAACCCAGTGATTGGGCATGCTTTTTGATTCAAAATTTAAATATTTTCAAGGGAAATTTCAAACTCTTTGGCTTGGTCCATATGAGATTGAATTTGTCTTTGATAATGGAGCAGTTAGAATCAAAACTATTGATGAAGAGAAGGTGACCTTCCTTGTAAATGGTCATAGATTATGGGTATATCATAAACCATTAACAAACGAGGAATTCATAAATGATTTGCAAGGCAATTTTGATTTAAAGTTGGCTAAGGAATACTCTTCTTCCTCTCCAACTTAGTCTTTTATTTTTCTAAATAATAATAATAAATAAAAAATAAATAAAAATTGTATAAACATGAAATCAAACACTGTTGGCATGTTTATACAGAAAATCCAAGTTGAAAACCAAGAATTCTTGGCAACTTAGATTTTCTTTCCCCTATTCTAGTCCCATTTTATTTTTATTTCCATTTTTCTATTTTGAAATAATACAACTACAAAATTGTCAACAATATGTAACTCTAACAAAATTCTACAGCTGGACTGACAGATTATGACCAGAGAAAATGGAAATTATGGTGCAAAATTTCAATGAAGCTTCTAACTGAAGCAACTTGACAACCTGTAAAAGATAAGTAAAAAATAGTAAGACAAGGGAGCAAAGTGTTGAGTCTTGAAAATGTCATTCATTTCCATTACACTTTCACTATTATGTCCATTATATCACCTCCATTTCACCTCCATTTCACTACTATGTCACCACATTCATCCCACTTTCATTGTCATTGGGCTACTTTTATGTTTTTCCAATATTTATTATTTCTAAGCCTTTTAAGTGAATTTGTGGTTAAACATTAGAAAATAATGTGCATATGCTTATACCTAACAAATGGGTTGAGTTTGTTGACATGTGT